>WOGN01003800.1:0-14810 GCA_015342105.1 Leptinotarsa texana
ACAATTCCAGATTACTCGCGTAGGCTTCGCGGATACATTCTCGATGAGTCATGTGTTTTCTCGCTCTGTCAGGGCCGGCGTCAGATTTATTACAATAATCTCTAGATCACTTTTTGTCCCTGTCCACAGAAGTTGCTTTGTTTTTTTTCGTTTTTCAGCGGTCTTTTGTATTACATGGTTTTTAAATCCATGTTCTTGCAGCTATTTTCCTTGATTTCATCAGTTTTTGTCCCTGATGGCCTTTTCTTCTGCAGTTCGACTTTCGTCAATTATGCAATTATGCTTTCGGCGGGGCTGATATTTCCTGCCGTTTGACTGTGACTTTCCTAGTCAGTTTACACCGTAATACTTGGAATATAGATACTAATGCTGCCGTTATACAGCATCAGTATCTGAATATCCAATGTGTTCAATGAAAAAACGTAGTTTAGAAATTTTTTGTAGAACTCATAAAGTTTTGATATATTCACACATATTGAAAATTCTTTGGAACACAATTATTTGTTGAATCACGTTTCTGCATCTCAGTATCTCCAAGAGATAACATTTATTGATTCAGAGAATACTTCAGGTGGTCTTTTCCCAACTCCATCTTTTTCCAAAAAAATGACAAAAATATCAGCAATCAACACAATTGTTTATTACTAAAACCATTTCTTCATTTCTAGGCAACCTCGATGATGGTACTACCCTTCATTCCAGCCTCGAATCTCTTTTTTCCTGTAGGTTTCGTCATAGCAGAAAGAGTTCTCTACATGCCCTCTATGGGCTTCTGTATGCTGGTAGGATATGGTTTTCACCTTTTATCTCAAACTAAAGGAAAACAGCTGGCTTACCTGTTCCTCTGCCTACTTCTTTTGTGCCACGGCAGCAAAACGTACTTGAGGAATTGGGACTGGGAAAACGAGTATACAATATTCATGTCGGGCCTGAAGGTCAACCAGAAAAACGCTAAGTTGTTCAATAATGTGGGGCATGCCTTGGAAAGTCAGGGAAATTTTCAGGAGGCACTGAAGTTTTTCAAGACTGCTGTTAGCGTTCAAGAAGATGATGTTGGTGAGTAAAATGGTTCGAAATTCTTTTAAAACAATACTTTTGGAGCTCTAAATTTTCTGGATTGATTAGAAAGAGGATCAAAAATTGATATGTAGCAGAACTAACACCTAAATCAAATATTCCTGCCTGCAATACGATGAATATTCATATCCGTTAATGCGAGAAGAAGTAATTATAATGCAGATGACTTCAAGAATTGGTCTGACTTTCAAAACTGAGGAAAAAACATACATTAAAACATTATGAACAAAATACTGAAAATTATTACTTCCAAATCATAATTAATTACAGGATTCAATCAAGAAACAAATTCAGCGTCATAAAATACTGACTTTGGTATAGTCAATAATGATAATAAAATCAATTCCCCAAGAAAAGTAAAATGTTTATACAAGAAAAGATGATATAGAAAAAAACAGAAAATGGTTCAAATAATGCCCCTAAATAAAAACATATGAAAAGTATATGAAAATGTTGATAATATAATAGTTTATATGTTTTTATTTTTTTCTTATTTTTCAAAGACTTTGACAATTTATTATATAACTTGAAACCACTCCAATGAATTGGTTGATTCCCAATATTTGATCTGACATTGAAAACCTTCAGTTATTTTCAATGCCTTGTTGACTAGTTATGCTATTCACCATTCATTCCGAAAATTGAATTTAAATGTTTCATTTCGTTTTTGACAGAATTTGAGTTATACCAGTAATATGTCTAATATATTTTTCAGTTTGTATGGTTCAATTATTGGTTCTCTATACTTCGACTTCATAACTTTATTATGCAGTTTTTTGAGAGGTTTCTGTAGAGCATTGATCTTACTTACCAAACTGATATCAAATACTGCCGTTTCGAATGAACTGGAAATAAATGAATACATTTTATATATTTCAGTGACAAAAAAATCAATTTTGAAAAGTAATCCAGCTATGAAAATTTTGGTTTATGTTCAATTTTGAAACCAGAATACGTTGAATTTGTATCTATGGAATGCACTAAGCACTTAACAGTTAGTAGTTTTATTATCCCAAGCGAGGACTGACGCTTGGGAGTAGGTAAGGTCAAAAATGAGTGGGTTTAAGCGACCCTCCACCGCAACCCGCAAGGATTTATTGCAGCTCAAAGCTTTTCACACTCGACCAAATAAACCCAGCTTCTTAACGGAAAGTGAGGTTATGAATATGAAGTCATCGTGAAATTTGTTTTTATCAATGTGTTATTGAATCTGAAGGACATAAGAACATTCGTGAAGAACATTCATACTGTTTTTCAAATTAGGCAGTTAAGCTATTCTTAAAATTAATTTAGACCACAACAATACAACTTATACCACCATATGATGAAACCACATTTTTCTGTACTGAAATTTTCATTTCTTTATAAGTTTTATCGATGTTCCTTTGATAATCCTTTTTCCAGGAGCCCACATCAACGTAGGCCGCACCTACAACCATCTCAAGATGTTCAAAGAAGCCGAAGAGGCCTACTTGAAGGCGAAATCTCTTCTCCCTAAGGCAAAGCCGGGGGAGTCATATCAAGCGAGAATAGCTCCGAATCACTTAAACGTTTTCCTGAACCTGGCCAACTTGATCTCGAAAAACTCCACTCGGCTGGAAGAAGCGGATATGTTGTACCGACAAGCGATTAGTATGAGGGCAGATTACACTCAAGCATATATTAACAGAGGGGATATATTGATAAAGCTGAACAGGACAAAGGAAGCACAAGAGGTTTACGAAAGAGCTCTTTTGTATGATAGCAATAATCCCGATATTTATTACAATGTGAGTCGTAGGCTTAGGAGTTTACGTTCTTTTTGTAGAGGCGATTGTTGTCGAGGGTGAAGGTTCACGAAAAAAATAGCGATTGAGTGGTCCAGATAATACTTTGTTTTGTGATTAAAGAACAAATACGCTTGAGGTTATATTTTACCCAGTATACTTATTGAAAAAACAACAGGAAAGTATTTAGAGCATATCTTTCTTCCAAACAATACCAACGTTCATAAAAATAAGAACTCGGGTTCTATTATCCTCAACTTCAAAGTTGAACCCATACTTGGGCGTATCTTCACCTTGCTATTGGATACCACACCTTCTTCTGGGTGCAAAATGTTCGATCAAGAGTAATTACAGAAATGAAACGACTGGCTATTTCTAAGCAAGTATTTTGTGTGTAGTTTTTTCTGAAAGTGAATACTTTACGACTTATTTGCGAGTTAAATTGTTAATAAACTCACATTTTTAACCGTTTTTTCGCAAATAAACCTGATAAAAACTGAAAATATTTGTTGGTTTACGGTGTCAGTAGACCCAACAAAATTGCAGCAATACTTTATTGAAATTTGGTTCTTATTCATTAAACGTCAAAATTGAAAATTTCAATAGGGTAACAAAAACATGCCTTTTTTGAATGAATGTTATATAACTCTTTATGAAGTGCTTGAAAAAAGTCTACTTATGTTTTTTCCTATATAATCGTCCCCAGCGTCAAAATCAAGCAAATTATGAAGAAATTGATGTTCATTCTTATTGTTTTAGCTAAAAAATTGAAAAAATATCCCAATTGCAAACGATCGTTACCAATTTCATCCTCATAAATTTGTACTATGCTCTATCGAAAATCGTCAAATGACCATTTTCGTGATGTTGCAAAAAATGGCCCTTTTTTAATAATTTTGTGCATAGTCAATGGAAATGGAGTTATTCTGTGAAGACAGCAAGTGTTTGCCAATTTTCAAAAAATGTTTTTTTCACATCAAGTTTTTTTTTCAGAACACTTCGAATCATTCAAATTTTTGAAGTAATTTATAAATACAGGAATACAGTAAATTGTGAAGTGATAATGGTTATTTTCAATTGGGGTGGTAATATGTGGTGATTTTCACATTTTTGATTCTGTAAAGATAGCATTAACATCATTTTTACATAACTTGTATATTTTTACGTTTGCTTGAAGATGGTTAACAATGTTTCATGTTGAATTCCTTGAGTTCGGACTTCCATTGTCTAATATGATATGATTTCAAATGTCTGAAATAACAAATGAAAATTAAAATTGAAAACATCAGCTGAAAATAACAATTATATTAAGCGAAAAAAGCCTGAAAAGAAACTACAATAAAATGAAAAATAAAGCAAACTATTGAAAATTGAACGATCAAAATGAAATAAAAAAATGGAAATCATTATCTAATATGATATGATTCGAAATTTCTGAAATAACAAATGAAAATCAAAATTTAAAAGTATAACTGAAAATAACTATTTAAGCAAGAAACCCTGAAAATAAATCAGAAAAGAAAAAATAATTGAACAATAAGTTGAACAGAACTGGCTGATACGTGATGAAAATCCATAATCAAACTCATAATATAGTTTATTGTATGATTTTCACTATACAATAAAGGATTTCACATAAACCTTGACACATGTTCTGCTATACAATAGCTTTCTTAAGCGTTAATTTAATAATGTTAACGCTTGAGAAAGTTATTGTATATCGAAACACGTTGTGGGCACGGGTGATGACTGTTTCCCAGTCGTCACCCGGAGACGATGTTGGATACCAACAATCGAAACGTCATGAAATAACTTGAATTGGTTTTACAGTTTCTCATTTCATTACAATTATTCAATTCAATCAGAATCAACCTCGAAAAAACTATTACTAATGATATTATAAGAACACAAATTTTTCTTTTTTCTATTGAGAATAATTATATAGATAAAATACCTACATTTTGAGTTATTCCCAAAATAACGTTACAAAAATCACTTAACTTTTTTTTAAAAAACAGTATTACTAATATCAAATAATAATATTTATAATTTTTAACTTCCTGTTGGCCCAAAAATATCTAATTTCTCGAACAAACAAAATAAATTTTCACATTCCAATAGTGTTTTTTTTCACACTAGATCGCAATCAAATAATCAAATCCCAGCAGAACGCGATGGGTTCGCATACGTAGTCGGACGAAAACTGACGAAGGGGCCGAGTAGACGCGGTCCCCTACTGATCCATGTATTTGGATCGTTCCTGCGAATTCCGATGGATTGATTTTGCAACTCATCGCAGCTTTCCCCTCACAGTGGACGAGAGGCCTAAGTCGAAAAGTATTGACTAAGCAGTGACGGCTCGTGCATTGGAGAACAGGGGAGGCTAAACTCATAAAGACTATATACACACAGAAAAGCCCGCCGGAGGCCCGAACATTTTTTGGATACGCACCTATTTAAACAAAATACATAATATTTGCATAAATGCAAACAAAAATTGTGAATTGCCGAAGATTATACGTAAAAAACTGACTATTAAAGAAAACAAAAACAACAAAAAAAAAGGGTTGTCTTTGAGTTATTTAATATAAATGAACTCTTCTCTGTTGATAAATGATAATACTTTTCTCTTCTAATATAACAGTTCTGTTAAAAATTGCTACAAATGTTTAGTAAACACAAGTAGGTACTTAATTATGCTTATCTTTGACATATCTAAAAACGATTGAAAATTGTGATGTACAGGTAAAATGGGTAGTTTCATCAATTTCTCATGCAAAAAAGAAACATTTTCAATCTACTCGCTTATATTTTCCTTAATAATATATGCCACACTGTCTATAAACTCCTTTTGGATGGTTTTTGAGGCGCCTGAAGAAACACTTCCTTTCAAAATAGCGACAAATTGTGAATCATATTTGCCCCATAACATTGAAAGTTCCTTATAATTGCCGCGATCTATCGAATCTTTGGTTTCATCGTGTCCGCGAAAAGCTAATTCTGGGAAACCCAAATAAATCGTAATATCGATAAGTCTTTTCAAATTCGACCGATTTTCCCTAACCCGATTATTAAAAAAAATATGGCCTCTTTTTGAGCTGTATCTTGAGCTGTTTCTATATTTTGTTTGATAAACAATTTTAATTTTCATGACGAAAATATATGCTCTCCAGATTTAAAACCTGTAGAACAAGGTAAATTTTTGTACGAAAAATAAAATACGATGCCAACAAAAAAGTTTTTCTCCTTCAATCGAGCCTGTTAACCAATCACATTTATCATACCAACTATCATTAAATCCTCGATTTATTGACGCTTTAATTGAAATCAAATTTGGTTTAATAATGTAAAATTTATTATCATAAGATAAAGACTTGAAATTATTTGTCGGCAACCAATCGACTATATCGTCAATCATCCGATTTTCAATTTCGTCCAACTTATCCATAATGAATGGAAATAAAACTTACCGAAAAGAGAAAGCACTTTGAAATTGAAAGAAAATACTTTAAAAACACATTAAAAATATTACCGAAAAGCACTGCTATAAAACAATACTGCCTGTTTTATATAAAAGTAACAAATATTATCAAGAAACACAAACGATTTACCGAAATATTGTTCAGTCCCGGTCCGTAACGGCATCCCGTCCGAATAATCAAATAAAAAAGAAACGCAGCTGTACACTTACAGAGACCAACTGGAGGCTAGCCTCCTCTAACGCTATAATTTTTGCAACTAAAAGTATAAATCGGGACGTATGTCGCTGGTTGGATCGACCTCGTAAAGCTTGTGTTTTTTAATACGGTCGGAGGCTTGGCTTCCTTGCAACGTATGGCATTTATTATTTCGGGTTAATGGTTCATTCGTTATTCTTTCATGGGCGGTGTTTTTGAGGTTTGTTGATGCAGAATACAGTGAGGTACGTACTACGTACTGAGCGATAGTGTTTTTTCGGGCATATTATTATTAAAATTAATGGTACCCAACCATTTTTAGATATAAATAATAACTATTTCACAATATATTTCAATTCATTTCGATGAATAGCCTCAAATTTTATGGGGTGGCTAAGCCTCCCTGGCCTCTTCTGACGAGCCGCCTTTTACCTTCTTCAAAAAAAGGTCCTCCTCAATTCGATACAAATGTATCTGATATCATTAAAACTGCAATATTTTAACATACAGTGTCTAAGTGAAATCTAATTAGATTTGAGATCGGACCAAATTCACATAATGCGGTATCATTTTCAGTATCTTAGAAACCTAAATATTTGCAAGTAACATGAGATTTTTGAATTTTTCGAAGGATATACTCGTCCTTTCGTTATCTATCCGAACCTGATTCATATTTGAATTTCAAAATCCGACAACAAACGACCTATACAATTCATCTGGAATATTTATTCAAAACTCATTTCAGTTTCACTCATTGATAATCATGAATCAACACATTTTGAAATGCTTCATAGGTAATTTCGTAAGTTATGTCAATGCTCTGCCCATTTATGAAATGAAGAGGATAAGTATGAAAATTTAACGTATCTATCGTCATATAGTTCATTTATAAAATCAATGGATTAGTATTCAAGCGAACTTCAATGTCTTTCTGATCGATCAAAAAAAAAAGATGATACGGAAAAAAAAATTAGGTAATATTATAATGAATTTTCTATCAACATCGGTAGATAGGAAGACAGAGTACTTTGGAATGGTTTGCTTGTTCGCCTGATATGATGCCGTTGGATTTTTGTGTTGATATGTGAAATATAAAGTGATAGTTACATAAATTGCACTTCATTTCAGAACTCATAGAGGAGATGACAAAAGTTTTCAACGAAATTACCCCAGGGACGTTCCATAATGTGAGAAATTAATATATAAAAAACTGTATTTTTACAGTGACTGAATTAAATTGAAATTAGAGTAATTTTGTTGGTTTCCAGAATCCTAAAACGAATAGACAATTGATATTTTCTGAAAGTACCTACTTTTTTGACAAAACTTGAATATGGAAAGCAAAGTAACTACATAACTTTTGATTTCAATAAGCCATGCTTCTACAGGTTATCCTGTAAATTAGATAATTTTTTAAGAAAACTCTTATGCTTAACATTTTCTCACATATTTTCTGCTCCATCTTACATCTAGTGCAAGCAAATATTATAATATGAATTACTATAGCAAATAATTTTGTGACCTAATTTAAATTATGCTGCATTGGTAAATTGCTCGATGTCGTTCGGTATTTTATTGTGAGCAAATAGTTTCTCTGTGAAATACAAATTTTCCAAAAAATGCAGATTTAAAAGTCCATTTCAACAGATTATTGAGTTGTCTTGTTTTAGAATCATGTGACTATCTATGTTCACTCAAGTAATATTCCTACAGCTTGGAGTAGTTTTTCTGGAACAAGGCAAAGCCTCTCAAGCCCTCGCCTACCTAGACAAGGCTCTAGAATTCGATCCTGAGCACGAGCAAGCACTCCTGAATTCAGCCATCCTCCTGCAAGAGTTTGGAAGACCAGAACTGCGAAAAATCGCCAAAGAACGACTCCTGAAGCTATTAGGCAAGGACCCTGACAACGAGAGAGTGCACTTCAACCTGGGGATGCTCGCCATGGATGAGAAGGACATTCAGGAGGCCGAACATTGGTTCAGGCGCGCTGTCCATCTGAAGGCAGACTTCCGCAGCGCTCTCTTCAACCTGGCTTTGCTGCTGGCCGATGATCAGCGCCCTCTGGAGGCAGCGCCATTTTTGAATCAGCTTGTCAAGTATCATCCGGACCACGTCAAGGGATTGATTCTGCTCGGGGATATTTATATAAATAACATCAAAGACTTGGATGCTGCCGAAAATGTGAGTAATGTTTTCAAGATTAGATTAGATGTTTGGAATCTGTTTCGTTTCATATTTGCTTTCGTTATGAAACGAACGAACTCGTTTAAGATGTATTTTATTTTATCTCGGTCGGGTGTCAAAGGGAGTGAATTTAATTAAATCTCATTACAGATCTTCGTTATGCGGATTCTAGTTACAATTTATTTTTTCTTCGAGACTTCAAATGATTCAATGTTATTCACAGTATTGTACTGCTTTTGTTGATTATTCAATTATTTCAGAATACGGGGGTTTTGTGGGAGACTCCAGATAAATAAAATATTTCTTTATAGAAATTTTCCTTCTGAAACGTTCCTTATAGTGGAAATAAATCGATAATTTTTGTCCTCTAGCGCTTTATTTTGAACTCATGAATTCAAAAAAATTTTGAATGGGGAATAGGATTACGTGCAATTCAATTTCAAATGAATTTCAATCACATTGAGAAAGGTTATATTCGCAGAAGGGATCAGTAATTGGAAAAAAACACTGGCTTTCTATTTCTCCGTTGGAGAAGTAGAGAAAAATTGAACTCACGAAGGAAAGAAGCAAATATTTGAAAATAAGCTCTCCTTAAAGATGTGTAGATTTTACAAAGTAGTTAGTCTCAGATACAAACAGAAAGAAAAAGTCCCCTCGAAATACTTTTTTGCATATCGGTCGATAGCCGGGCGGTTCGACGTGGGTGCTTTTCAACTCAGTCAATAGACCGATGTGTGAATCGATGGTTCAAGCCCCAGAGTGAATGCTCGATTTTCACTAGCTATTGTCCAACCCGTGTTAGGAATCACACGTTAAAAGATAAGACCTCGTTAGCTCGTACAAGTTTCGACTTTCATAAAATTTGTACTCCAAATATTCCTTATGGAATTGAATCATATAATATTCATGGGAACGTTACACTTACATGAAACACTATCTCCCTGAACAGCAAACATCGGTATTTCGGAATGAGACACGTGCCTTTTGATTTTCTCAGAACCAATTTGGATGATTAGTAATTTCACTTTTCTTCATCATTATCTTTAGTAATGTTAGAGTAATGAAATCAGATGAAAGGCTGTGAAAGAATTAGGTGTATAAAGTATTTTTTATATAATTTCATCACGAGAACATGTTGAGAATATTGAACAAAGATAATAATTTCAACAAAGATAATATTCGTATCAAATTCAAAACAAACATGGTGATGAATCTAGTAATACTCCTTCGTCTGGCATCTTGAATTTTCTCTATTTTTGCTCACAGGATATCTAAAAATACCCTGAGTACACTGACTGAATCGAGAAATTGAGCACCAGGTGTGAACCAGAGAGTATTGATTCTAAAGAAGGAAAAAGCTGATCAAAAATTGTAGTTTATTGCAAAATTTAGCATTCAATTCAAATAAAAACTTCAATGTGGCTCACCTACATGTATGAAACCTTCATCTAAGAGAAAAATTGTAAACTAGTAACAGCTCCTTCTTGTAACCAAAGCTCCAAGCAAGAAATTATATCAGACAGATATTTATGCAAGATAACTCACAGAGGTTAGTCTTGCAGATATTTCTCGTTCATCCAGCAGCAGGACCATGCTGAAATCATTCGAGTAGATCACTTACAGACCGGTTTTGAAGTATTACTTCTCATCATTGTTAAAAAGATCCGACGCAAACATCAGTGCGCCCGAGATTTGATCTACCTCAACACGACTCGGCTGCATGTTTCAAAATTCCGTCTGGGAGGGAAATGGTTGACTAGTAACAGTTATTTCCCAAAAGGAAAGGGAACATCCAATACTCAAATAGAAATCAAAACGAGTATCAGTGAGAGATACATACGTATCATCGAAGAGCTGAGAGGCCTACTTGCATAACTCCTGGTTCTAAAACAGAGGATTATCTATGCTTCAGGCAAATTTGAAGTATCTTGTGTTCTCGGACATAAGTGGAATGTCCAAAAGCAAGTATCTTGCAAGATCACCACCGTTAATCAATCTTTGAAATTCGAAATTATTTCTTTTCGTTATTTTGAACTGTTTTCAGTAATGGTATCTAGAATATCAATTGAGGTGACATATATCAGAACGAAGAAGTTAACGAAATGGCTATATCTCTGAATAATATCATCCAACTCTTCGACAGGGACTCCCCTGTCCTTACCAAAGAAATCAGCAAGCCACCAGCCCCTTCTGACCTGAGACCTCTAACAATCTCACCTTATATTTTCAAAATAGTTACGATGTTGATGAACAATCAAATTTTCACCTCCATGAATGAATACCAAATCATCATCATCCCCATATCGATGCCCTTTTCAAAACTATCGACGGATTATCCAGTCTTCTCAACCACAGTGAAACCATCATGTGCAATAGACTCAGCTTCGTTTATTTTTTTGTGAATTCTTTGTCTCTGGTTGTAAATTATCTATCGAACCAAACTTTTGATTAGCTAAAGATCCCTACCCGTAATCGGAGGTATTTCCCAAGGATCCATCCTTGGTCTTTTAATCTTCGATTTGTATATTTGCAGCATTTATTATAATGCAAGTGATATTGAACTCCAGTTCTCTTGTTGAACCGGAAATTTGGCAAGGATGATTTTTGAAGCAGAAAATTTCTATATATTGCTAACAACACTATTTAAATTCATAATAATGGTGACGTTCTGCCTTCTGCAACTATAATTGTATCTATTATTTTTTGTCAGTATTAGGGTTGAATTCAACAACAATTCAATGGGCTCCTGCCCATTCACCTTAATATTTTTCATTATTATAATATATTATCTCTTTGCGCCTATTACATTAGGAGACTAAAGACGTTTTATTATCATTTATTATTAGCTGAACCAAAAATCGCGATTGATTAGTTTTCAAAATCTCAGAATCGACACGTAATAATAATTGGTAGAACAATTTGGATTGTATTTTTTTTGAAAAAAACAAATATAGAACCATTTTGAAACCATAATGAAATGAAATATCGCTGTTATATAACACAGAAAATCATGAAAAATATTTTGGGTTTTCGATTTTTCTGTTTGAAAGTTTTCGTTAGTCCTTAGCTTGCACAAAATTCGACTTTTGAGAGTTGTCGTTCAAATAGTTATTTTTCAATTCATCAAATTTCAGTTTCACCTTGTTTTATTGATTATTCACTCAAACTTCAGAATCTCGTTCACGAAACGATTTGTATGGCCTCAGAAACAAAATATTTCAATGACAGTTAATATATTTGTTCTGGAGCATGAAATTGGTACCACTTTCACCGAATTGAATTTCACTGATAAGTTCACAATTTCCGCCATAATCATGGATATAAGGTATATGATAATTGTATTATCTCCACATATAATATTTCCATGGTACAATATATATTTGTTTTACTTTGACAGAATGGTCTTTCTGCTTTGCGATCTGAGGATTGAAACTGTCAACCAAAATCAAACCCGGCTATATCAAAGTATTTGTAGCATAATAACTGGTTTAATGTAATGAACCAAATGGATCAGAAGAAAATAAATCATTTGTAATACAAATCCAGACAGCGCTGTTTAAAAAATTATGGATTTGCACACACGTCAACAAATTAAACTCTTTACACTCTGGATAAAACCTTTGCATACTCAATATTACAAAACGTTGTTGATAATCATTTTCAACACTTTGTACATATTGCAGAATAACGATATTTATGGTTTTCTGAAAATCACAGTCTGATTTTCAACTTGGTATTTGTTGTTGAGAATCTACAATTCTGGATCCTACGAAAAGAAAGATAAATTATACTCATTCATCATTATATTGAAGTTTTTCGACTGATGACCTATGCATTTTGTAGAAATTCATATTGAATTTAGGATAAAAAACGTTTGTTTGATTTCCACTAAGTATTTTATTTGTTACGACCGATTTTGATTCATACATTCATACATTTTCAAGTAAACAAACAAAAAAGTTGTCGAATATACAATGATAAAGTCAGTGTGATTTTGGTACCTGAAATATCGAATGTTACATGGATTATCATTACCAATACTAAAGCAATAATTATTCAACTTTTATGACACATTTAAATTACCAACTATTACCCAAAGAACCCTCTCATAGATTACTGCAACTACCAATGTATTCTAAACTAGTTGTCGAAATTCACAAATTATAATGGGTAGAGCTGCATAATACTTGTTTGTTATTGATAGTTTTAAAATTGGTGTTTTCACAATAGAATTGGAAATGACTTAATTGTAAAAAAACCAATTCCAAAATACTTATTGACCACCTAGAACTATGAATTTGTGAATTTTGAAAACTTTTTTAGAATCCACTGGTTGCTGGAGAAATCCAGATTTTGGATCAGTAGTTGGTAATTTTGATATGAAGCCGAATAGTTATTGGTTCAGTGTTGGCTTTGATGAATCAGATAATATTTGACAATTTTCCAATTTCCAATTTATTCATTCCAATTCATTCATTCAGTTAACGTTCAAATCGAATATTCAGTTTAATTCAGTTAAATAATCAGATTACATGAATAACTATTTTATGTGCTATTTTGAATTAATTAAAAAGTCGCGAATTACACCTAAGCATAGAATATGCTTGTATTGTGTCTATTTTCCCAATTTAAATGAATCCTTATGACTATAGAGAACAAAAAAAACATTTTTCATATTATATGTTATATAATATATTGGAGAGAGAAGGTAAATGCAATGGACCAAAGAAAGGAGTAATGTATGAATACTCCTTGAAATTTTTGTATGGAATGAATTTGTAATAGGAATTCAAAAGATATTGTTAAATATTGTTGCATTTTCAGCGAGGTGTAATTTTAATTTTTTTTTCATCAAGTATCGGCCAGTTCTATTCAATTATTGAATACATTGAGTTGATTATTAGTTCCAATGAGCTATAGAAAATTTTGCTGGCATCCAACTCTTGACTTGAATTTGTATATTTGTTTGTGTATGCTCCATTAATTACTTACTGTGTTATGTGTAAATACCTGACTATTCGAACTTTTACATTTATTTTATCTTTATATGACCACAACTAACGTCCCACTCCCGCTCCGCCCCAGTGAACCTACACATCAGTGATGACAAGCTAATTTTCATATTTAAACGCTCCCCTTTCAATCCCATCTACGATAAAAACGAACCTACATACAAAATTTCATCCTCTGAAAATCGGTACGGAGAAACAATGATAAAAAGGTGATTTTCATTTGTAAACGCGTCCCTTTAATCTTCAGGACAGCCCCAGTTGAGATATTCAAAAATCCTTTCTTACTGAACATCTACAACATAAAACAAACTTACATACAAAATTTTAGCCTCTGAAAATATAGTTGTATGGAAAAACAGTGATGAAAAAGGAAACTTTATTTTATGAACGCCCCTTTTCCCGCCAGTTGGAAAATATAAAAATCCTTTCTTATTGCACATCTAAAACATGAAACGAACTCACACAGAAAATTTCAGCCTCCGAAAAAGAAACTTTATTATATGAACGCCTCTTTTCCCCCGCAGCGGCGCACCAGATGGAAAATTCAAGAATCCTTTCTTATTGCACATCTACATTCATTGAACTGTCGTACTTCTCATATCAAAGACTTTGCTATTAATGCAACAGACGCTATTAACCAATTTAATTTTCGAAAGCAAACTTTCCAGCTATGTATGAACTGATTAGAACAACCGAATGGTGTGACGTTTCTGAATGTACTGACATCGACTCGGAATGTGATTTATTATATCAAAAATTACACAGCATCTTCTTTCAAACAGTTCCACCGAGAAAATTGAAACCACGTAAATTTCCCCCATGGTTCGACGTCGACGTTATCAGCCATATAAAAAATGGAATCAGCATATAAAAACTATAATAAATATTAAACAGCATTTTAACAAAATCAATTCTCGGATCTGAGAAAAACTGTCAAAACTAAAATAAAAGCAGCATATAGTCAATTTACAAACTTAACTGAAAATAATATTTTATCTGACAGCTCGATTTTCTGGTTTTTCATACACAGTAAAAAAGGTCATTCGCGTATACCGGGTATAATGAAACTTGATGATGGGGTCTTTGATAAGCCT
>WOGN01003801.1:0-14809 GCA_015342105.1 Leptinotarsa texana
AGATTTACTTCCTTCCTTTCTTTGGAAGATTCCCTCATCCTTCTTTTTTGTATCAAGATGGAGTAGTAGAAAGCCAAAAATTTTCTTTCCCAAAAATCTATTGTTCAAAACAAAACTTCCTTGAAAATTGAATAATTATGTTTTATTTATTGCTATTTGTTCGAAAAAAATGGTGTTAAAAATACTTTCAACACTAGTGTTAAAAATATTTTAGTCACGCTACTTTGTAAAAACATCATCTCTTAGTACTCTTGACAACCAATAAAAATGTCACTTTTGCTTACAAACATAGTTAGCCTATTTCGAGTGTGAATTTGAAAGTATTAAAAACCTATTAAAAGTTTAAACATTCCTTTTAAATAAAACTATTTTTTTGCAGTTTTTGAGAGGCTTTCGATAAACTTTACCTCTTTCAACAAATTTATATACTAACTATACAATTTTCCTAGCTGCAGTTTAATTAGTGAATATTTGACTCTTGCCAAATTATCTACTCAGAAGATGTCAAGGAACCAATTGTGTTTATTTGCCCATCCACATTCCCCATTGAGAATTTCACGCAGTCACCATTTATAATATTGAGAATACTTATCAATCTAAGTCATACCGTAGCGGAACCGAACAAAATAGAATACGAAACATACGGTATTTGAACCCAAGACCTTTAAACTTGGTGTCAAACTACTTCTAGTTGTACAGCCATATCTTCGAGGAGTGACTACAAGAACAAGTGGTTGGAGATTCGCGATATGAATGAAGAAATCTGGTTCGGTGTATTTGTGATATGTTCACAAGTTTTCTCATGATCATTAAGTTCTATCGGAATCGTATGTGGAAGTTCTGAATAACAGGACGATTGTGGAATCAGCAACTCGACTGAGAGTGTGCGGTTCATAAATTGAATGAATTTCCCGCGTATGGCAAAAAATAGAATGGTCATCATCATTGCATACAATCCCAATTATAAATTCATGTGTTACAAATATACATAGTGGTATATTTTACGGTGATCTCCATTTCCTAGATCTCTGTGGAATTTTATTTTTCTGATTCGCTGATATGCTGCTAGGGTTTATGAACATTTGTAGATACACGTTGTAATTATAATCGACCATTAATGTACTTCAGAATGTTTCAAATATTTCTTACTTGCCTATTTAGAATGTTTCTGGACATTCGAAACGACGTTACAATGAAAAGATCAGATTGAAAAAATAATTGTAATACTCTGTCATACAGTTCTTGAAATAGATTGAGAAATGATACCATCTATTTTATTACCCAGGAGCATAGCAATGTATTATTAAAGTACTAGTTCAAACACGTCTTCTTCACTTATCCACCTTGGTACACTCAATAGACTAAAACCATAGAGCGGTTACCATCCAGAACATACGTGTGATCAATTATTATATTAGCAAATAATTACCGATTGTAATATTTATTACATGAATACGAATGTAACGCATGATAAACGTATTTATTTATGAGTATAATGCAAGGTATCAATTCGCTGTTTGCCATTTGCTCTGCTGATTAGGTGTACAGCATGTTAGCAAAGAAATCGCATTTCGCAACTTCCGTTTGGAAAGATTCTAAATATTTCAAATATTTTGTTCATATATAGTTCAACGATCTCTATTTGGCGGTAATATTTAGGAATATGATGAGGTTACCGAATTTATATTTATTTTGGATTGACAAAATTTCCATTGACGTTTATCATAGTGTGCACCAACTTGAAAGAGTTGAATAACTGCATAAAGTGATTTAGATTCCATAGTTCATTATTTCAACAGTCTGATTTCATTGATTCTTACAATATTTGATACTGAATAGTTTCTTTAGGTACCAGTAGGTCCTAATAAATAATATTCCAGTTCATAAGTTTTATTGTCAACTTTACCGATTCATTTCACATTGAAAAATTGCGTAAGCAAAGATAAGAATGATTATATCAAAAAAATGGCAGACATTGAGCCATTCAGTAACGAAAATAAAATTTTCCTTCTCATTTTCAACGCGGAAAGTCAAACCCATTTTATTTTTATCTTACTTGGCAACAATAATATCTCAAAACCCCTCGCTAAAGTAAATAACTCCGCTTGTTTACACTGATCTCTGTATATAACTTATCTGATAAAAAAATATCAGTTTTCCTCATTGACTGTTGCGAATAATACTTTAATTTTTTTTTCAACCATTCGCAAATTTATTTGATGAATCACATATTGAATTCTCATTGATTGATCAGTTAAAAACTGCTTGTACTTTGTGATTAAATACATGGGTATCAAAGATAAATGAGGCTCTCAAAGGCAGTATAGAGACGAGCTTCGACCGCCCTTTTACAGGGCAATTTATGGGCATTTATTATTGGGCATCTATACATGCGTGGTTCAGCCTAGTACCACTGTATGTATGTATATTTGTTTGTCTGTAACTCTCCTTTTCATTTCATATCGAGATCTGTATTCGACAGAATTATTGACAATATTTCTTGATCTACTCGCGGGCAGAGAGCGTACGTAACGTCCTTGATATATTTCGAACTCACTTCACATGTATTTTTTCATTCGAAAAAAGTTTTTTTTTATTTACAGGCGCACCTGCTGACTTATTTGTAACCATCATTTGCACGTCTGCTTCCTTTAGTTTAGATAAAATATAGTTTAAAAAGACTAAAAAACACGCTTTTGAAGAACATCGAACTAAAAAATTGAAAATATTTGTTTTCAAGTTTAAAAAAAGAGTTGGCGCTTTGTGCCATATTTTTTGCATATCAAGCGCCCTTCGGTTTTTTTTACAATAATACTAGTATTTTTCGTTCGTTATTGTTTTGAGCTTATTTAAAAAAGTATTTTGAACTTTTTAGTTCGATGTTATTTAAAAGCGCATGTTTTAGTTTTTTAAACTATATTTATTATTATCTACTCTGTAGATTTACTATTGCTTTGATCTTTCTTATACCTCAGAAAAAAAATATCGCAAATGTTAAACAACTTTCTATTCAGATAAACTTTTTTTTATTTTATTTTTTATTTTTTTTTTAGATAAACTAATTTAATGTTTGTAATTCTTTGGAAAAATGTTATTTACTTATAGAAATTGAAAAAATCTAATTATTCCATAATACATACCAGACTTCCTTAAGCTACTTGGAAAACTATTTCTTTTTCTCCATTTCTTTATGAATCAACAATGACTATAATTTTACGCAAAATTCTGCCAAAAATAGATGAGAGTATATAAGACACACCCTTTATTATTTTTGATATTGTGATTCATAGATAAGTGAATATTTCATTATCTATAATTTTGAAAGCCATACACACAAGTAATAACGAATTATGTATAAATCAATTTTTTCAGTAATATTTAATGTAGCAATGAATATTGTCGAACTATGGGAAAAATTAGTATGTTGTTTATTGAATATTAGTAAGTTCATATCAATATTTTGCTCCTGAAAAATAATTGTTTGCAGTAAACCAATAAAATGAAGAAAATCACATTGAAATCTAGATTTTCGTTGGATGAAGAAGACGGAAATAAGTTGTGCGGATTGCGATAAAATATACGTTGCGTTCAACATATTCGGTTCCATACACCAGATAAATTCAGTGGTTCACAGTGGTTTAAAAATGAAAAAAATCTGAAATGATATAAATGAGCACCGAAACAGGTCCCATTCCTAACAGCCCATTGATCACACTCCTCTTACCCATCTAACACTGAGGACTTTTGTTCTAAGTACGGAGGAGAGACGCCTTCAAAACAAAGAATGGGGTAGAATTTGCCTTGAATAATGAATCTCAGAATATCAACTTATAAGTGGTAACATTGGTAAAAATTAAGACAAATGTAACCGATGATTTTTTTTTCAAATATGCGGAAATGAAGCACGACAAAAAGGAATATGTTTTTACTGCAAGGAAGCCTTGATAGTCTTAAACAACGGGATTATCTGAATTTGGGTACAATATTAGGTATTATTAACTATGAAAGGGGTCAAATGCGAATTATTATTTCAAGGTGAGAATTTATCTATACGTGACTTTGTACGAGTATAGGTATATCTTCATGGTTAAGGAAAAAAAGGTTGTTGAAAAGGACTAATATACCCAATCATCCAATTTTTTTGGTTACCAATATATAATGAGAATTGTTTGAACTTTTTTACTTATCAGACCCTTTCTGATATACTCTGAAGCCATTATTACAAAGGTATCTGGTTTATCTGATGAAATGTTCACAAGGCAGTCTGAATTATCCAAAGTAAAATCCCCGAGAGAAACCTAATAAAAATTCGACGACGAATTATCTCAAACTCGCTAAAGATTAATTGTTACCGTTTATGATGATTGTTTTCAAGTTTTCATCTCATGTAAAAATAACTTCAACCATTTCACATACGGAAAATTTCATTTGTCAAAACCAACGCCAAAAAATTAAAAAATCCAAGACAATCGGTAACCTTTCACGTATATGGAAATAAAAGCCGCATCGCATACTTCATAACGATGATAATATTTACAACGGAACAAAAATAACTATCATGTGAACAAACTCGAACAAGATGAAAAAATACCAAGAAAAAACACCGAAGATAAAAATGACATAAAAATAAATTCTTAACAGCCATAACCTATCTCAAGTTGAGTTATTTCAGTCAAAGTAGGCTGTAAAAGAACGCAATAAGATAGAAAAAAACACATGCAAATAAAGTACTGGAGAAAGAAAACGCTAGGTCAACGAACTGAGATATGTAGCTGTCTCTGTCCCACGCACGGAATGGCTTAGAATTAATCAGTGACGGAGATGTGAGGGAGTCTGTTGAGAAAATTGTAGTGAATGTTTCACGAAACCAAACCACCTGATAAGAATGAAAAGGGTTTTAAAGTTAATAAAGGCGTAATTCTCAACTCACTTTGGCAGTTTCAATACTTAATACAATAGTGCTTCCACTTTTCATTATTGGACAGGAATTAATTTAGTTTTAGTCTGAATAGTTATATATTATTTGGAAGAAGTGTTTGACTTTCTTCATCGTAGTTACTTTGAAGCATTTGTTGAAAATTAAACAGACAATTTTTCTATCCACCAAACGAAGTAACATAAAATATTGATTGATTAATTGGTGATAACCACAGGATATTACATTGAGCAAACAAACTAGTGATATGAATCATTCATTCTCTTTCAAATAGTATTGGAAAAAGTATTTGTAAAATAACTTCCAAACCCTTTAAATTTTGGTGAAGGCACCACGGTCATATAGGACAGTTCTTAATAAGTAAGTTATATGAGAAGAATGTAATGCTATGTGGCATTATCACATTTTTTTATTATATTCTACGCCAGAGATTTTGTTCCACTCATTAATAGGTTACTTCATAATGAATTTGCATTTTCGTACAATAGTTAGTTATTTAGTTGGTAGTTCTTATGCTATTGATTCTTACAACATACTTACTTTTGTGTAACCATGTTTTCGAATTATGAAAGCAATTCATTTCTGTTACTCTTCAGGATTACGATTAGCTCCAAATTCGGTATGAAGAGTTCCATTAACGAGAATTTCCAGTTTTCTGATATCGCCAAATGCTTTTTCCACCATATTTGTATATTTTATACGTAAAATTATAAGACAATTAAAATAGAAAAACCAGGTATAATTTATCTGTCTTATCCTTTATATAAAATCACCAATAACTTACAATGAGTAAATCAATCTTCTAGCATTAGTTTTTAAAATTCCATCAATAAAATTTTGTTCCAGCAGAAAACTGCTCATAGTTGAATTGTCAAAGTTGAGTTGCATGAGTTGATATAAAAGTGGTTTAAACCTACCATATATTGAGATACCTAAAATATTTAATTAAACTTTGATTGCTTTTATTTGAAATGGCACATGGAACCTCAAACCATTGTTCGTTATGCATTTTGAATGATTTGCGAAAAACTTTCACAAAATGAAAATTAATTAATTTTTCATTGAGTTGTTAATTTCTCATTCATTATAGTATATTTCAAGAGAACTTACCCACTGTATATTACAGAATTCAGGACATAATATATCTTGAAATGAATTGCTATCGTTGAAAATTAGGTAAAAAGTAAAAAACTGACAAGCTACATATATTATCATAATCGATTTCCAATTATTGAAACTATGAGTGATAAGAAGATATACTAAAATAATAGGTTACTCTGGTGAAGGAAATCGTGGTGGGTAGATAACATGAAACATACAAAAAAGGCCCAGTAGCACTTTTTTTGACTCTTTTTTGAAAAAGTGGGTTTTCATGGTATGGAGCATCGGTTCAAGAAAAGTTTATAAGAAGTTGCACACATACTTATTGAATCAAATTAATAGTTTGTTCGATATTTCGAAAGAAACAAAAAAAAAAATCAATTTTGTTTTTTGAAGTGATAACTTCTTATGGGAGAGTAAACCGCTTCCTTACCTAACGCGTTACAGCGCCAGTCTGTCTGGCTTCCCTTTCTCTCACGCGTACATCAGCGGATGTAAGGCTCCTTCTTTCTCGTCGGACAGACGCTCAATGTGCGATAGACATATACTGTTGAAAGTATTATAAAAATCTAACTAGTAAGCACGTTATATTCTTTTATCACGTGAAACGTGGCTTGAAAATGATGATACTAATTTTGTGTATATACATTATTAGTATCAATATTGAAGAGTTCAACTTAGTTTTTATCTCTTCTGTCGACCGTTTCGATGCAAACCTTTTATTTAAACAAGGATGGTTAATATTATCATAGGGCATATGAGATATATTGAAGAAATATTGTCTTTTATTGAATGCAGAAAAGTTCTCACAGAAAATTATCATACAGTAAATGAATTTTCACGACAGTGTGTCCATAGAAGAATGTATTGGTATTATTTTTACATATAATGATGATCTTGTGTTTGGAATTTTTGGTATAGTAATGAATATTATTGGAGTTCTTTCCCAACACCAAACCGTTATTTCAACACCTCGACACGTGTTTCGATCACCAAGTGATCATCTTCAAGAGGAAGTTCAAACTAATCATACTTATAAACTAATCTATATTTATACCATTGATATTTCTTCTACGTACCTGCGTCTTGAGTGTCTCCAATTATGTTTCACAATATTGCCTTATCTACCAGTCTTGAATTAATTTACAATATGTCTTTATGTAATAATTGAAGTATTATTTTAACAAGCTATATACTATACTATTAGGTATTGGTCCACCATCGTTATAAATAAGAATAACTTTATAAGTATGATTAGTTTGATATTCCCCTAGAAGATGATCACTTGGTGATCGAAAAACGTGTAGAGGTGTTAAAATAACGGTTTGTTGTTGGGAAAAAGCTCCAGTAAAATGATGATGATAGTTATATTAATTATAAATCAATACATATAATGGAAGTGTAACTGATCGCTGTTAAACTGACTAGGTAGGTACTGATCCGAATAACGTAACCTTTCGAAGAAGACTTGCTTATATTTTCAAAATTCAAGAAGACTTGCTTATATTTTCAAAATTCATTGACAGTAAAATATCATGGGTTGATTTCATAAAATTCCTTAGCGCGATTCAACTGTTTTGAAAAAACCTGTTTTATATTGCATTTCCGACTATGATATTGGGTCATATGAGTTTCTCAGTTCCAATTTGAGGTTAAAATTCATAACTAAAATATAAAAAATTAATTAATTTGTAAATATGTAGGCACTTGGAATCTTATTTATTGGTTGTGAAAACAAATATTTGTGTACATACTTTTCAATAAACAACATGTAAACAATGTGAACTGACAAATAGTCTAAGAATCAGAGAAATTGGAGACTACCAACGTTTTATCAGATATTTCTTTTCGATGTACTGAGAACAAGCTACTATTCAAATAAGAGTTTTCTGTAATTGAATGCCAACGTCAAATAAGAGTTTTCTGTAATCAAACGCCAACGTTAACTGTTCTATCTTCCTTTTTTACTTGTGAAAAAAGGATGCCATATAAAAGTGTGTTTTATCGTGTATTTTGTTATAGTAATGTACCAAGTAGTTATGTACCATTATTATATATACTTTCAATAAATGGCGAAGATGGAGATGAGTTTTGTGGCAGTTACGACAATAATTGAAATTATGCACCTGTTGATACTTGTAAGTGATCGAATCTCAAACTATTGTTTTCAGCAAATAATATCCGTCGTTATTTCTGCTCTTCCAGATGCTGCGCCACTGTCTTATATGTATACATGCACAGCCTCCTATACTTAACAGAATCTGTGTAGGGTAGGTCAATGCATTTTATACTTGTTTTATTTTTCGAGTTGAAACACTCTTTCGTTTCTTTTATACACTTTTTAGTTCAGTTTACACTGCGAAATATAAGATCTATCTTTATATATTCGTTATTTATAATTCCGAAGAGAGTTCAACATTACATTTGATGCTAAATAGGTAATTTTTAGAGGCTGTAGAATGTAGAAATTGCGGAGTGCGGTGTGAATGGTGAGAGTTATTATTTCAGGTTACTCGGTGTGAGTCACTCATTGGATTTATGGCCCTGGATGAAGTATTATTCTACTCGGAACAGACTCACGAAAAGGTTGCCCAGTCGGGTTTTGAATTTGAACAGGTTGTTAAATATATTTCTCATTAGCGATTTTTTGTTGGCAAACTCAGTTATTGTGATTCGAATACGAAAACAGTCATATCTACGCGACAAACTACTTTTCATGTCAATCAACCTAAATCCCCCATTGACAGAATTTGCTCAATATATAATAAATACGCAAATATCATTAGGTTTGGTATCTTCGAGTTATCATATTCAAAACTCAAATCTAACCCAAGAGAAGTTATTATCAATTCCTGATTCTGCTGACGAGTGTGAACGTATCCCTATAGTTCACTAGTTTTAGTCTTTTAGTCTTTTTGTTGTTTCAAAACTGTACTTGTTGATGATAAGAAACATATAACAAGGGTATGTCTGTTTGTTTCGAATTGAATAAATAAATAAATAAATAAATATATGTCTGTTTTAAAATCTGTTTTTCTGTTAAACAGCTATCGGCCCCCAACGAACGTCAACTCTCAAAAGTCGAAACTTGTGCGAACTGAGGACTGACAAGGTCTCATCTTTTGATGTTTTATTCCTAACACGAGTTGGACGATAGCAGGTGAAAATTAATCGTAGGGCCTTGCGGTTCGAACCACCGGTTCACACAGCGGTCGATTGAGTGAGTGGAGCCGATCATTCCCGGAAAGGTTATTTATTAATGTAATCTTTTATCGATTATTTTGTGCATGTGCATATATTATAGCTATCAAGAGCCAATTGTTACTTTTATAGGATTAAATAATGACATTATCATACATACATTTTTAAGCCACGTTTCACGTGATAAAAGAATATTACGTGCTTACTAGTTATATTTTTATAATACTTTCAACAGTATATGTCTATCACATACTTAATACTGAGCGTCTGTCCGACGAGAAAGAAGGAGCCTGACATCCGCTGACGTATGCGTGAGACATAGGAAAGCCAGACAGACTGGCGCTGTAACGCGTTAGGTAACGAAGTGGTTTACTCTCCCATAAGAAGTTATTACTTCAAAAAAACAAAATTCAATTTTTTGATTGTCTCATTCGAAATATCAAACAAACTGTTCATTTTATTCAATAAGTATGTATGCAACTTCCTATAAACTTTTCTTGAACCGATGCTCCTTACCATGAAAAACAACTTTTTCAAAAAAGAGGCAAAAAAGAGCTAGTGGGGCATTTTTTGTGGGGCTACTGTTATCTACAGAGCATGATTTCCTTCACAAGAGTAACCTATTTTTTAGTATATCTTCTTACCACTCATACTTCCAATAATTGGGAATCGATTATGATTAAATATGTACTTTAGGCTAAAATACAAGTAGCTTCTCTGCTTTTTACTTTTTACCTAATTTTCAACAATAGCAGTTCACTTCAAGATATATCATGTCCTGAATGAATTCTGTAGAATGCTGTAGGTAAGTTCATTTAAAATATACGATAATAAATGAAAAATTAACAACTCAATGAAAAATAAACAAATTTTCATTTTGGGAAAGTTTTTTGCAAAATAAATTTATGTATAAAATCTACAAATATGGTGGAAGAAAGCATTTGGCCCACTCTGTACATGTAGATCATTATGTTGTTTTGCATTGACTGAATTACTAAATATTTATTAATTTTGTAAGAGGAGTGCGACTTCTCTCATTAGGTAGTGAATTGGGTTTCGTTTATTTCAGAACTAGTCGAAACCGAAGCCCAAAATCAAAGCACCCGACAACACTTTTTAGACCTGACATTTTCTATATCAGTGGTGTCGAGATGGTATGAATGAACTGATGCTTTTGAAAATTGAAGGGTTGAAAGTTTCATCCTTTAAAAAGTTCTAAAACAGTCCAGAATTTTGAGAGCGTTCGAGAGCACTCCACTGAAATATTCTGCAACGCGGTGGAGTGTTTGGTAATAATCTGGAAGGTTCGCGATCACCCTGCAACATCCCAGATCATTGGGAACGGTTAAGGAAGTTATAGTTGTTGTACCCTTCATGTACCATTAATGAAATAGGTTTCCGCTATACCTAAAGGAGCTAGAATTTTCGCCTTTTAGAAACGTCTAGAATAGTTCCGAATGATCAAGAATATTCGAGAGCATTCAACATTATTCTAGAATATCCCAGAATATTCAGGAATAGTCTGGAACGTTCGGGATCATCCTGTAACATCCCATATCAATGTGGAACGATTAAAGAAGTTATATGGTCTGATATTCCTCTATATCCCATCCGAGAAAAGAAACTTTGTTTTTTGAAGATGAAGGGATGTAATTTGTGCCTTTAAGAAATTTCCAAAACGGTCTAGAACATTCCGGAATGTTCTGGAACATCCCGGAATACCTCAGGTCATTGTGAAATATTGCAAAACAGTCTCTACAACTGTGGAATGTTCTGGAATACTGTAGATCATTCTCGGCATTTTTTATATGGTGAGGCTACGAATTGGTAGGATCATAGAAAGCAAGATCCAGTGATCTCTCACTCACACATTCCAACTACCGCCCAATCTCACATCAACTCCATGACCAAAGCTGAGTACCCCAGCTTGAATCAATTAATAATGACGTTGGACAAAGTTCATTTACGTCATAGTGGATTTTTTGTAGACGTATAATAGCGATAAAAGTTCTGAAATCGTCATATTCCAACCGATCCACACAAAATATCAATAAACTTTCCTCACGAATCATATGAAGACCTGTTCGGTTGTTTTCAAATTTATTGCTTGTAGACAGTCTCTAAGGAAATATTTACACATTTTTCCACGTTTCAATTACTATATATTACAGATTTACGATTTCTAAAATAACATGTTTGTTGGAAATATATTGTTTCAAACATTAGAACACGAATTGACAATATCTTCCACATGGCATTACCACAAGGCCAAGACCCAAATTCAACTCTTTGGATCATCTGTATCAACTTCCAAGCAAAATGAGTGACAATATGAATGTCTTTATGAAAGGTTCGCAATAGATTTTAGCATCTCAAGGATCTATGTAGGATATCAAAGCAGTTCGAAAGTCATACACTCGTGAGTTTAAACTAACTTGGGACTATATGGGTGCCATGTAAAGAGATAATCAGAGACAATGAGAAAATTTTATGGAGGGACCCAGCATCACTTTCTTGACCGGGAATCTTAATTAGACTTTCAAACAGCCGAAACCGGAATTTCAGTAACTTGAATTTGATCAGGTTAGATGACTTTTCTGATACATTTCTTTGCTGAGTCAGATATATCTTTGCCATACAGGCCTACCTTAGCATGGCCAAGCGTGATTTTCCTACACAGCTGAAGCTGTGGATTCTGGTTCTAAACGAAATCAAATAAGACAAGTCATAAAAAGCTATTTGAATAATGAATGTAAGCACAAAATTGTGCTAATGTGAAAATAAATAATATTTGTTATCAACAATAGTGATGATGTTGATAAAAGACAACGATATACTGAAAAATTTCAGTTTTTTGTTAGAATCAGTAGATTCGTTTAAGAACCAATGAAGAGTGCAATGATATTTTTAATTCAAAGTGTTTGAAACTCTACTAAAAATAAATTCTTGGTCATGGTTCTATCTATAAATTTTTCTTATTGCATATGCGCATTTTACAGTCTGTGGGCTTCACACAGAATACTTATTTTCGACAGCAAATATACCGCCACAGAGTTTGTGGAATGTGTCAATTCAAATAGGTCGAAATATTTCTTTCGATAATTTCAGCACTCATAGTCATTCTGCGCAAGTTTGGTTTCTGAAGGAAAACAACTACGTTTATTATTTTCATATACACAAAATTGTTTAATTCTGGTTATTTTTAATTCAAAATTGAAAATACGATTTATGAGTTCAGGTTTACTCCTAGAAATTCAATATTTGTTGAATATTACGTTGTCATCAAAAAATGACTTACGCATGAGGTTCGAAGTAGAGGATACTTGGACAAAAAACTACACATGAACGACAATTTTAAGTCATCAAAAACTCTATATAAAGGTATATTCCACTTGGCTGACACCAATAAGCTATTTCTGTTGAAAAATCTGTTTTTCCATCAACTAGCTATCGCACTCCTACGAACGAAAACCCTCAAATGTAGAAACTTGTGCGAGCTAAGGACTTACGAGGTGATTTATCGTGTGATTCCTATCACGGGTTGGTTAGGTTAGGTCAAAAGTGGGTAGGTCTATTTGATCCTCCTTAGGGTTCATTTTGGCGATAACTTCTTCAAACATGTTGAATGCCAAAGATACTCCTGAAGAACCTTTTCTCCTTTAAGACAAGTTAGGAGTGTTATAAACTCGTTTACGATAATCTTACAATAATATGTAGAAAGAATTTTCATCGAGCATAAATCAAATCCATCAATTTCATCTACATCTAGTAAAGCCGTTTTTTTCTAGGATGAATTTAATATTTGGGAAATTTGGAAGAATAATTTTTTCATCTTTGAAAAGATCACCTAGTAACAATTTCATGAAGAACTCTTATTGCATGAAATACTTTGAAGTATTATTTTCATATCTTTGGGAAAGAAAGTTTTTGGCTTTTTATCACTTCACTTGATACAAAAAAATGTGGAAATCTTCCAAAGAAAGGAAGAAAGTAATCAATTTGAAAATAAGTAACTTTATACATGGAGGTGTAGATCATGCAAAGAAGCAACTTTCAGACACAAACTGGAAGAAAGCCCTCCTGAAACAGCTACTTTCATATAAACATTGAATTACACGAAAGAAAAAAATCTTTGGAAACAAATACTTTTATATGAACACTGAATTATACAGAAGATACTTTTCTCTACTCAGTTTTAATTCCAAACATTCGTACAACCTCTTCAATTAATATTCTTATATGTTATTGTGCTGATTATAAAAGGGGATCCTGAAATTTTTGTATTCGCTTCCATATCGAATGGGGTATCCAATGAAAAAGGGGAAAAATCCGAGTTCATGAATATTGTTATAGAAAATATTGAAATTCAACTGACTGTAAGTGTCACTTAAAAAGTGTTATTTTTTATTTCTAGCGACAAGCTATAATAATTTTGCAAAACTTCACTATTTTCAAATAATTAAATTATATATAATTTTTTATTTTCCAGATTGAATATCATATATACTTCACGATTGATGTATTTTATCATTGAGATATAGAAAGCCCATCATCAGCGAATTTAATTAAAACATATATGAATTCTAATGTGGTGTTTATACAACATATTGGTTGTTTCAAAATTTTAGTCAGTTTTAATGACTCTATGTTAAACTGTAATTTCTCAGTGAATACTCATTTGATTTAATCGAAATAAGCTCCATCTGAAACAGTACACATTTGACAACGTAACACAAGTCGATACATTTCATCAGCATAAAAATTAGGTGATCGGGATTCAATGGAGTCGGCGAAGGCCATTTTTGCCTGGTTCTGATTGTGAGTTCTACCGGTGAGAAAGTTATTGGAGTATTTGAAAAGATGGTAATCGTTTGGCGAGAGGTCTGATGAGAATGCTGTGTGAGGCAGAACTTCGACGCTCAATTTGCTCAATTTTTACACTGTAATTTGTGAAACGTGTAGACGTGATTTGCGTTTATTAGTGATGACTAGTGCCGGTCGATTTCCTCACAATATTACTCTGCTGTGATGATTTGACCCGGTTGCAGAAAATTATAGTGAATCACACCAGCCACTGATCACCATACAGTAACCATGGACCCCATTGAGGGTTTCTGCCTTTGGGAAGTGTCTGGATGGCTCATTGGTGTTCAACGTCTCTCCTGTTGTCGTAGATAATCTACTTTTCATCACACAATCCAAAATATGATCGTATTGGTTGCACAAAAATATAGAAAATCTCCAGAACGGAATGTCGCGAACTAACGTTGAACAGTGCGTTCATCAACACTATTATTACCAATGTCTGGTTAATTTTTCAGAATGTTACGGCACTGCTTTGCTTCGATAGACTTTTGGATTTCTTAAATAGGTTCAAACTCTTGACAGATCATCAACACGGTTTTCGAGTTAATAGATCTACCAATACTGCGGTAATTTCTTTTTTCGATACACTGTTTGAATATTTGGAGGCAGGCAAGTGTCCTGTTGTGATTTTTTGTGATCTCAGCAGGGAATTCGACTGCGTCAATGATAATGCTTTGTTGTCAAAGTTACACTCACACGACATTC
>WOGN01003802.1:0-14809 GCA_015342105.1 Leptinotarsa texana
AAGGTGCAAGATTCTCACCTTGATACCCGCGACCACCTTCCCATATGAGGGTTTTTGCATGTCAGCTATACCTGACGATGCAGCCATGCAGGGTTTTTTTGCCTTTGATTTTGGTGAATCATCACTTGAGCGCAAACGTTTGCTAACTTGCTCATGGGGGGTTTGTTCCTCCACCTGAGACAGATTCTGCGTACGCCGCTCAAGAATTTGGTGCAAGGCTGTTTCATAAGGAACCCCGCTCTTGAGGAGATGACTCATTCGTTTCCTGACTGCACCACCAAACCTTATTTTTAGGTTCAGTTATTGGATCAGGAGTTGGAGAGTTGAGAAGCTCTCGCTCCTGATCTAAATTTACAGGGAGGTCAGTTGGAGTCGTAAGATCGACATCCATCTTCTCTGTACACTCAGCTTCAGAAAGAATGTTTAAGTTTATTCTGTATATAAAAGTGTCACGAGTAGCTAGGGAAAGAAGGTCAATCACGGCAGAGCCCCGCATTACCGTGACAAGGCTACGACGAGAGTGCGCCCGGTATCTCGAAGGTTCCGTAGAGACAGCTGATAGGCTCAGTGTCATTCATCCTCTTGGCACGGATACACACATCTTACGATTAAGCCATCGTTGGGATGCCATTAATTTAGGGAATAACACAATCCCAAGTGGCTCTGTCATCCCCATATCCAGCGAGGCTACGTGGAAGCAGGCACCGATGGCTAGAGTACTTCATTTTGTAATGTTCTACAGATTGGTGCTGAAAAGGCAATAAGGCAAGTGTCTTTTTTCGGAACATCGGTATACGCCATAGAGGATACCGATACCGAATTTCAATTACATTCCATGTAATTGAAATTTTATCTCTTTCATATACTGTATTGGGTAGTTATTCTGTAAATACAATAATTAATATTTTGAAATAAAATATCTACCTTAACCTTAGGTTCTGGTAAATGCCAGCCGGAAAACAACCACTTCCCCGTTTAATACCACGCCGATATGTATTCAAAGTACCTCACAAAAGTTAGTTTCGCAGATGTTTCTCGTTCATCCAGCAGCAGGACCATGCTGAAATCATTCGAGTAGATCACCTACAGACCGGTATCGAGGAATTACCTACCATCAGTGCAGGGAAGATCTGATCCAATCAGAAAACTGTCTGGGACTCAATTCGTTTCAACGCAGCTCTACTACACGTATGAAATCTGCGTCTAAGACAAATATTGTTAACTAGTGACAGCCACATCTTGTGGACAATTCCCCAGGCAAGGAAGAAACATCCCATGCACCAATTTTCTAACAGAAATCAAACAATGTCTGTGAATGATATCAGATTCAATTCCAAAACGGATGTTTGGAGCACAAACTGAAAAGGAAAAAGTGTTTTCGTGTAATGCAATATTTATATGCAAGTAGTTGTTTCGAGGGGGCTTCTTCTTCCAGTTTTGTGTCTGAAAGTCATTTCTTCGCATGATCTACACATATCTGTAAAGAATTTATCTCGACAATAATTGCTTTCTTTCTTTCTTGAAGATGGAGAGCCAAAACCTAGATGAAACTAGGTCGAATCGAATTTTCTATTCAAAAAGGTTCTGAATGATGATCCTATTTCTTCGGCTCGAAACACTAAATAAATAATATGTTAGTTATTATCTGCTCAACTGTTGATGATAGCATATCTAGTAATTCAAAAATACACAAATCGATCGGTAATGTATTGATGATAAAAGGAATATTGAACCATTGAATGGTGAACAATTTATCCTCTAGTTCATGTGAGTAAAATAACTTTATTGGTCAGATAAAAAGTCACACTTTTCTGGAAAATGAAATTTAATGTCAATGAAAAGACATATTTCTGAATGATTAGATAATTGAAATTGAAGTACGATTTGGTGCAGTTTATGATTCGAAACGAACTCGAAACCAATTCATATTTGAATATGATAATTGAAGTAGAACTTCAGTAACATTAATTATGACCGTAGGAATATGAAATATCAAATATTTTTCAAATCTCTTTCATGGAATTAGTGTTGCGATATTTATTTCACCCTATTCTGTTTTGTTCTTGATTTAAAAGAAATAATTCTATACCCCCCTATTTACTTCCGTAAGAAAGGAGGTATAAAGTAGTAAGGTAGTATAAATGCAATATACATATAATGATATGTAAACTACAGGCTAGTGTCTTCTGTTTTATTATTCATCTTTGAATCCTTACTACTTATACAAATATATAACATGTTAATAATGAAAATAATTATGTGCAAACCTGAAATATTCCGGTATTCTTGAAATATTAAAATTTTCTGAATTGTGAATCAAAACGAGTATAGAATAGAATAAAATCATCAATCTTCAGATCATATTTTATCTTTCTCATATCAATGCATGCAACCAAAACTTTCCCAACATTAATGGGTTAAAAAACAATTATTTTCTCAACACGAAAAAACAAATTTTCGAACCCTGAAGAAGAATTTAATTAAATTCCTTACCGAACCAACCTTTTTTGAGAAAAATTATCGGATCACTAAACTAGTTAACTGAATATTAATGAGTGAGTTTCAGTCAATAATTAATTGTCAATATTTGAATCGATTCCAGAACGGTTTACATATCATACATTTAATTAATCGGTTTATTCCTATCAAAAGATGACTTCTGCTAACAGAATCTAAAAAAAGAAGCATTAAATTTCTCTATGCTTTTTCCATGGGTTTTATAGAAAAAATTACTTCGACATTCAAATTCCTACGAGTTGAAAAATATTAAATGGTCCTTGAAAATAGCTTGTTCGAATTGAGATAAACCTATTTGTATATTCAAAACCATCTAGGGCTAAGTGAATGATTTCTGTGAAGGAACTTTTTAAAAACTACAGCAAAACTGCCTTAGTAACCTCACCACACCAAGATTACAGCCAACAAATTAGTATCATACCATCGCTTTTCTAAAATAACAATCATAACCATTATCAATCTCGGTACCCATAATTTTTCGATTGGGTTACGCCCTTATACAAATCGAATATATCAGCATATAACACCATAAACATTCAGAGTTTTAGGTTTACCAATATAAGTTTGTTATATTACTATGAACATATTTTAAAAGATGCCGTGGATGGGTATATCAAATACTACGCCTCTAAAGATGACATTTACCTAAATGCAATTTACAAGTAATGTGTAACATATAGGTTGGTATTTTTTGTTAGAATATTCTCATATCAGGTATTCATCTGAGTGACTAGTAAATTCAGTGCGTCTTTGAAACTTGGATGACGAAGCTAATTTCACTCAAATAGTCCAAGGGCTGATATTCTTTGAAGTAATCATTCTAGGGATATCGAAATATGTATTACTTTCTTATACAAAGTAATAATTCGAATAATAATTATACATTATTGAACATTTAACCCTTATATCGAAAATGTCCATACATCATTAATTGAATTAATCCATGTCAACAAGAATGATTTCCCATTTTCTGGTGTTGAAATTTAAAAAAGAGAAACATTCAGTTTTTTCTATGAAAACTTAACTTCGGCTGTAAACTGCTATGATTTCAGAAATATCTATGGAAAAGTGCAAACTCAATTGTCCCTAAAATGACTTATAGGGATCAAGAAGAAATTGCCTGATGATACACCCCAACTCATGACCATTTTAATGGTTTTTGTAACGAAACGTACTCGAACGAAAGAAAAATCCCACTTTCCTTATTAAAACACACATTGCAACCGACGCCGATGTCACAATAAGTATGATCTCACAAACTGGTGTCACACAGTCAAAGTAAACTGAACTTTCCACTATCAATACCATCATTATTACGCCATTCGTAAGAACAGGCTTCTAAATTTGAAACAGATAATTATTGTGAATGGATCTACAGATGTAAACAGTAATACCTTACTCGTTCTACTTATATTTCATTTTCCTCAACTGAAAATTCATGAGATTATTTTAGGATAGCTTTTCCATGATCTATTCAATATTTAAAAAATTATAACCTCACAGGGAATGATTGAGTTAGTGATTGGAAGGAAATTATTTGAATTGCTCTATATTGTAACCTACATCATTTATCGATAATTTCGACAGAAAACGATGCATATATGGAAAAGTTCATATAGATCTATAAATCATGAGTTAGAACTCAACTTCGACCAGATATTTTCCTCGAAGGAATTTTTGTAGTTGAAGTCGTGTCAATTCTGAAACGTTAACAGGTTAATGAAAATGGGAATAACCACGATGATCCCTAGGTATTTCTCGCCTATCTAAAGCACGAGACTAATGACCATAGCAATCGATGCCGTTGACATCGAAAGAAAAATCTTCAATAGAATCAGTCATAACCACAGTTTTGCTTTTATTTCGTGATAAGAAACCCGCCCCAAATTTGCACGGATACAGTGAAACATTATTCAAGATGTTTTTAGTTATCACTGTTAGAGGTTTATCATTACTGCTTTATCTACAATAACGTTTGCCATCGACTTCATTCATGTGAACTATAGAGTATAACTAATTCAACCGCGAAGAAGCCGATCTATAGGGGTATCGAGATAAAAAAAATTACTCAAGTTAGTTCTGGATAATTTAGCTTTGTAATGGTAAAAGAACTATTGAAATCAGCTCAGTATTTTTTTTGTTTATTCGTGTTAAAGGGGCATACAAAAAATCAAATCTCTATAATATAAACGTAATCAAAACAAGCATTTTCCCAATCATCCTTTGTTTTCTTCATCTCCTGAAGACGCCATATTGGTTGGTGAAACACGTGTCGAGAAGAGTATTGCATTGTTGTGACTGGGAAAGTGCTCGTTTTGGATTTATTCTACGCCAGAGGTTCCAAATTTACATTTATGAAACTAGTTCATTCATATCCGAATCGAAATTTGTATTTAGGAAGGTTCAAGAAGCTTATTTCATTTCTTTGGCTTCAAACACAAATTGAATAATACTGTAAGCTGTTATCTAGTAAACTGCCAATGATGATAGCATATCTAATCATGTATGAAAACACTAATCGATCATATTAATGATGGAAAGAATATTGAACTATTTTACGGTGTATGGTTTATATTCAGGTTCACGAGTCAAAAATATCATCAACGTTCAGTTAAAAAATGTATACGTTCCCAGTTCATTCTTGAATGAATGAAATATAGAAGTTGTATATAATGACTTTGTATAGTAATGTTACAAAGGTGGAGTGTACCTATATAGTACGAAGAGCATAAAACTTCTAATAACTTTTTTCTTAAATCATAATTTGAAATTCAAAAGTAATAATATTTTGGTGAAGATGAGTCTGAGGGCTAATATTAATTGGAGTGAACATTCTTGAGATAACGAAATATAAACAAGATTCCTATGGCTGAGATTTAATACAATAAACGAATGAATGCCATTTATGTACTGTCATCGATGACATAGGTGGATTCAACCCATTTCGTGTCAAAAAGTCGTAATCATGAACGTATTAGATGTTTTTTCTTATAATATTCCTTCTTATAATGTTATCCGTGTTGGCTAATGAGAGCCGATAAGTCGAAACACCGGATGTCTAGCAGTGAAAATGACAATGTTTCATGTAAGTGAAATTTTACTTCTATGATCAATTATGTTGTTTAGGAATCCTGTGAATGATATCTGATTCGATTCCATTACGAATGTTTAGAATACAAATAGAATAAAAAAAAGTGTTAGTCGTATAATTCAGCGTTCATATGAGAGAGTTTGGAAAGTTTTCTTCTTTCGTGTAATTCAATGTTTATATGAAAATAGCTGTTTCAAAAGAACTTTTTCTTCCAGTTTGTGTCTGAAAGTTACTTCTTCGCATGATCTAGAAACCTTTGAATAGGGTTTTTAAAGTTGATTGCTTCCTTCTTTACTTTGGAAGATTCGGATATTTTTTGTATCATGATAGAGAGGTAGAAAGCCAAACCTTTTTTCCCAAAAATTAATCTCTCCTTAAAATATACCCTTTCAATTGAAATATAAATTATCAGAAATTAATTGATGAAGACGACATATGAGATACATTATTTTATAGCACAAATTATGCGTCAAATTATACTTCAAGTCTCTCATATCAATATAAAACCCAAGCCTCAATAAGCGAATTTATCATTTTACCATTATCTATCAATAGTATATAAATCGATTCTAGAACTGTTTACAAATCATACATTTAATTATTCGATTTTATTACTTTACTTGTACCTACTAAGAATGTTTAGTCAACTGTTGGTTCTGGAATTCAAAAAAGAGAAATATTTAATTCGTCCAAATTTCTGTCCACGGATTTCACAGGAAAAATTAATTCGACAGTCTACTACAATGACTTCAGAGGTAACTGTGGAAAAGTGCCAGCTCAATTGTCCTTGAAAATAACTTGTAGCAATTGAAGTGAAGATTGCCTGGTGGTAAACCTAAACTCAAGACCAAATCAATGATTTTTGTAAAGGAACGTTTTCGGACTACAGCAAAAACTCACTTTCCTTATTAAAACACATATTTAACCGACGCCACAAAAAGTGCAACCTCACCGCACAAAAATTATAGCAAACAAACTGGTACCACACCGTCGCTTTTCTACAATCACACTAAAATGAACTTACCATTATCAATCCCAATACCAATACCATCACTGTTACGCTAGACGCCACTCTCGACGCCACTCAGTCTACTCACTATCTGTGCCGTCTCGGCCGTCGTGACGCCCTGTCCGTACTCCACCCCATGCGCAGATATTCACCCCTTTCCGCCCCTCGTGCATCCCCTCTCCAAAACGCACCCCGGGCCGCGATTCGTCATTGCATTTGTTTTACCAGATATACAACCAGAAAATTTCTATATATTTTTTTCATCTGTTTAATTACTTCGTTAGAACTTTTTTATTTTCCTTTTCTAGTATCGCCTAATAATCCAATATAATAACGTTTTAACTTGTATTCTGGTTGTTGAAATTCAGGATGGGTCGCCGAATATTTTGAACAAACTATTTGGGACTAGAGTGAAGGTAACTTTTCTTTGTTGGCGATAGGGAAAACTGATAGTTTTTAGCCGAGGGGTGGGTTTGGATTCATACCGACATATGCACTAATCGATTAATGCCGCGCGCATGTACCAGGGATTCGGCAAGCGGGAATTTGAAATGGAACGATTGAGTTATATACAGGGGGTGAAGTATTTCCAGAGTTATATCGAATTGATATTTATTTTGCTGGAGATTGTAATAACATCAGTGTGCAAAGCACCAAGCCTCTCAAGTATCAATGGCAAAAATACCTATACACAGCAACACTCAAAATATTTATTATGATATTTCAGTATTTGAAAATGATGGATATTATAACAGTTTGATTATAGATTTTTTCATACTTGTTTGGAACCTTTGGTGTAGTAATGAATATTACTGTTTTATCCCAACACCAAGAGTTTGATGTGGGGATAAAAATCCAATAATAGTAATCGATTTTTCATAGTAACATAAATAAATCAATGTTTCCACATGACGTGAACCATATACATTTAATGTAATAAAAATATGAAAACAAAATTTATTGCAAATTCACTTACTATATAATGGATATCTATCAATACCAGAATTCAAATCACTCTCATTGGACTTGATTTCCACTGGATTTATTACGATAGCAAGGTGATTATAAAAATTTTCAACGTTATAATTTTTTGTGTGTCTGTTGTTTGTATGACCTACGCAAAATGGAAAGTATCCACTATTTCTAGTATATTATTTGTGCAAACATTTGTTTGTTTAGAAACATTGAAAACCACATCAATAGCTGGATTGGATACATTCTTGAATATTTAAAACTTATAATAATGGGAGAGCCAAAGCCAGGCGATAAAAATTCACTGAGTAACAAGAAATCCAGCAAATCCAGAAATTTCGATGTATGTAGGGAAACTAACATCTCAAATGTTCCCGTATCATTCGATTCCAAAATACATGTTCAGTAGAAACTTCGCCGTTAAAGTAATAAACTCGGGCGGGTCGAAAACTGTACACGGGACGGAAGCTGCAATTTACTGAACGGGAAAAAATTTACATTTCAGTTATCTGCTGGAGTACTGAAAAAATATCCCGGAAACAAACACAGAAAAACCTTTATAAAGGGATCGTCTGGAAAGAAAACGTAAGAAGTGCTTCAAAGCAGGGATCAACTCAAAACAATTATAAGACTACGTTCACGAAATAGGGCTGTTCAACTATGATCTTAACTGCAGACAGTTCAACAAAGAGAAACAGCTTGGTACATTTCAAACAGAATTGATACACTGGATCAGAGGAGAAAAGCAAAGTATTGCAACCTACAGTATTTCCAGTAGAATATGACAAAATATCCAACAAGGAACCTGAACAAATTAATACAGGTAACCAAATTTTTTAATGGATGTCCTGAAACAAATGGGAGGAAAGACGCAGTATCCCCTGAGACTCCAGTATTTTCTGGAGTCTTAGAAAAAATAGACGGCTCCCAAGAACAGAAAAAAATCAAATGCAGCTGAATTTCCACCAATATAGAATTTTGGAGAATTGAAATTTGTCACTATTTCGAGACTCATTTTTCTTATTTATTTCTTCTGAAAATTATGATTATGTGAATATAAATAAACATTTCAGTCCAATCACATTATCTGATGAAGACGTAAACGCTTCGTGGGAATTTCTAAGCGATCAAATCGACTTTTAGTACCAGTTTATTCCAAAAACAAAACGTTTCGATAACAGGAAACCTTGGATTAATGTGGTTATTAAAAAAAGACATCAACGGTAAAACGACGTCGAAGCTTATAATACAGCAGGTGATTCTCAAATCAAATTGTCATAAAAAAACTTGTCGATGAAAAGTTTTCTCTTAGAAATAAAAGCAATGAAGAGGTTTTTAAGCCTGCCAGCAGAAATAACATGTTGAAAGGTAAGACCTCGTTAGTCCTTAGCTCGTACAAGTTTCGACTTTTGAGAATTGTCGTCCGTAGGGGAGCGACAGCTGGTTAACGGAAAAATAGATTATAATAGATATTGCTCAAGAGTTTCAGGAATCATTTTCGTCTGAATTAATTGTCAATCTTCTCTCCCTCGAAGCAATGCCTCACAACACTCACTCACATTTTGACAATTTGATGAATGCATCCTTGAATGATAGAAAATTGAGAAAAATGGCTCCTAGCATGGAAAAACCCTACAATAATATATATTTTTTTGAAAATGAAGGAGAGTTAGATCCTTCGAAATACCGTTAAATTAGCTTAACAACCCTTTCCTGCAAATGCATGGAGAGAATAATAACCAAAGAACTAACTAATTTTGTCTTGGTGACTGGAGTAGGTATTCATGAACCAGCAACATGGATTTCTCCTTGGTTGATCCATCATTTCTAATTCACTACACTGTGTCATCCATTGGCCTTCTAAAGTCGACGTGAGTCGTTCTGCTATCTACTTTAACTTCTAAAAAGCATTTGACAAGAGTCCCGCATGAGAAACTACTATATAAACTTCAATATTTTGAGTTACGGATCCCATACTGCAATGAACTCGACATTTTCTATCAAATAGATATTGCTGTGTTCGAATAGATGACCAACTTTCCAAACTATACCCAAACCTGAATGGGCAATGGTCAGTGAGCAACCTTCAGTGAGTAAAAAAGTGGTGCCAGAATTGGCTCCGGATCTGAATGAGCAACTCGGTTCTAATAACCAAGGAGAGCAATATTTCATTAAAGGCGTTCCACTGAAACCCGTTAAGCACCAAAAAGACTTCGGTGTTATGATAAGCCATGACTTAAAATGGGAAAGACACATTGGAAAACTATAGAAAAACTCAACCGTATGTTTTACATAATAACCATTTCCTTCAGAAATATGCCTTCTGAACTGTTACCCAAAATTTAAAAAATTGGAACCCTCACTTTGCCGAAATCATATATGCGTATGAGTAAACCCAAAAACGTATCACCAAGTTGTCCCCACATATCCGAGATCTTTCATAAGATTGTCGCATTGAATGACTTGAATTAACTTCTGTATCCAATCGTCGATTACGAGGTGATCTTATTGAAACATCAAAATTCTCCACGGCAGTACTCAGTAATTTTTTAGTTTTTTGTGTGAAGTAATGATGAAAGACAGAGGACATTTGAAGTAGTAAGAAAAATATTCATGTGTCGCCAATATTTTCTGTGAAGTTGTGTTTTCTTCCACTGGAACGGCATACCTGAACGGCCTTCCTTTGCCTTTAGAAATGCTCTGGACAATTACTGGAATTGTAAAAACTGATTTTTAATTTACTTTTTTGTTTGTTGCAACCTATATTTTATCTTTCTGTGTTCTGAATTTGATGTTTGAACGGCTCTGCCGCCAGATATTTATTGAACAACAATAATAAAAATAATATTAGGGAGCTGTCTGATTTGACCGTTTTACGCAAGTCTCCAATTCTAGTTTGTAGAGGTCCTTTGCTGGAAGCATGTTACTTTCTTCTGAACATAATTCGGGTTGCCCATAAATTGTTTGCCTCCTGTGATCCAATTTGACGAGCTGTCCCTGTCCCTTTGTTGCATCGCCTGCAGTAAAGGTCTTCGTTGTACAGCCCCATTTTGTTCAGGTGCCGCTTTATTGAAGCAGTTGCTCAGTTTTCCTCTCGGATAGTTCTATTATGGAAGTTTTCCCATATGTTTACCCTCTATATTTCTCATATATCTATTTTTGTTGTTGGATTTGTGATTATGGAATCTGTATTTGTTGTTTATTGCTTTTACCTACTTCTTTGAGCTATCTTTTTACAAATTGTTTCGATTACGCGTTTTTTTCTAACACCGTTTCAACGAACATCTCACAATACCGTTTTTGACATTGGCGTGATGATTAGATATGTTGTAGAGATATATATCAGTATGATATCAGTATGAGTTTTCTTTCTATAAACATTTTCATATCAGTATGAGTTTTCTTTCTATAAACATTTTCATTCAGATTGTAGAAGATTGAACATTAGGAAATATCAAGGAACATTCACTCCTTCACAAAAAATATAATGCCATTTAAACTTTCCAAAAAGTATATACTTTTCCAAATTTAATTTTCTACCACAAATGAATATTACATAATCAATCGTTTTTGGGAAAGAAAATTTTTGGCTTTCTACTACTCCATCTTGATGAGAAAATCTTCCAAAGAAAGGAAGGAAGTAAATCTATACATGGATGTGTAGATCATACAAAGAAGTAACTTTCAGACACAAACTGATAGACAGTCCTCCTGAAACAGCTACTTTCATATAAACATTGAATAACACGAAAGAAAAATTCTTTCGAAACAAATACTTTTATATGAACACTGAATTACACAGAAGATACTTTTCTCTATTCAGTTTGTATTTCGAACATTCGTTGTGGAATAAAAATCAGATATCTTCCACATAAGTTCTACTTTGAATGAATGGTAACAAATTGTACTCACATTGAATATGCCATCCTCACTGGTAAACACCAGTGTTTCGCCTTAAGACACTTGTCCTAACATAGTAGCTAAAATACGTTGAAATTATTGCTACTGATACCAAATTATTTTACAGAACGACACCATTTTAAATGTTAGCAATCCGGAAAATCCAGAATACTGATATTAGATGAGTTGCAAATATGAAATAACGCACATGCAGTGATATTTACAGCTGAAAATTACATAGATATTATAACCATATATCATTTTGAACAAACTGAAGTAAGTTTACGACTAGAGAGGAAAGAGTGAATTTTTGTATAATTAATAATTTTTCCAGAAACATTTATAAATGAGTGGCACTCTCAAATTTTCCTAATAAGAGGCTATAACAGTTAATAGTTTTATAAGAACAACAGTGAATTATTAAAATGGCTTCAACCTCCTATTTGTTAGTTTTCAGTTGGTGAAATATCTATTATATTTTCCTAGTGTCCAAAAAAAATTACTTCTTGCGCCTTCAAGAAAACAGTTTTACAACTTTTTATTTTATCGTTATCGTTTTCGGCTGTATTATATTTTATCACGTCTTCATAAAACCACTTTTTGAGATTATTAGACAAATTTTATAGTAACTGCCAAAATGTTTATAAAACTGTTTTGTAGTGGTTGTAAAAGGCCTTACAAAATACTGATACAAACTATTATCTTTAACAGCCATTTATAGCTGTTTTATAAACACATTGAAAACATTTCTGGGAAAAATACAGTTTTATAATTTGTGTCTCCGTAACGTTTTCCCAACTATTATAAAATACGAAATTGCTAGTTGGACATTGTATTTTAAGATGAACAAACAAGTTTCATTATATGGAAAGAATAATTTTTATACTTCTATACTTTATAATAACACTAATATAAATTGTTATAAACAAGTAGATTAAGTATTTTTGATTCCATATACGCTAATTCTGAAACATTACTAGTATAGTTTTCTCTGATTTAACAATTCTGTTCGCAAAGTTGAGTTGAAAAGCAGCCTAGCCTGATACTCCACCTTTTTGTCGATATACTTAATTATTGTTCTGAAATATTGTTTTCATTTTCATTATGTTGATGAATAAGGATGATTACCTATTATAACTATTATTCTCTCATTGCCAGGACTGTACCTGTCAAAAAACCAACTAAATTTACATCGACTGTGACATTTACATTTAACGGTCGTACACTCAAGTTCTACTCAATATTTCAGTGTTGAACCGTTCACGGAAATCTATAAATCCAAACATTAAAACACCATTCCTCCCTCTGAAACGGAAGCGGCCATCCGTGTCCCAAAGCTATAACATTAAACAATTATTATAAACAGAATTAATTCACCATAATGGGGATGTAAATAAACACAAATCGAATTCTCTTCCGCAAAATAAGTCTGAAAACAATTCAGTAGCTTCGACCGTCCAACCGTAACGTATCTCTCAGTCCTCTCTTGTGCGCCCTTTTGATTTATAACGATTTAATATTTATTTTGATAGGTGAAATTCGGCGTTACTAACGCTCAGGGGAGGGGTCCAACCATCTGCTGAATTAAATTAGGCCTTTAGGGGAAAGTAGCTTACAGTCAGGGGTTTGTAGAGGCCGAATTCGCTAGAAATCTTGCTCGAGACTAACACAAAAAGGTATATAGGCTTCAGCTTTTGTCATCTGGATTGGGTTTTTACTGCTATTCTATGAGACAGTAAAAGATACTCTCACGATTTTCTTAAATATATCAATGTAAGGGGTGTGAACATGCAATTTATTGGCACATTAGGGGATTAACAGTGATAGGGAATGTAAGATGTAAAAAATGTGAGACAGTGAATGACAATTCATAATTTTAGTACGTCTTCCATTTTTAAAATTCATTTCAGTGATGAATGATTGAATAATTTATGTGTCCACCAGTCCAGAGAATTGATAAAGAAAAATAAATTGAACGGCTGTAGCCGTTATTACTCATGAAAATTGAGAAAAAACTTACTATAAATATTACTCGAGTTCTATCGCAACCTGAACCGTTATTTTGTACAGTTTGACACGTTTCTCAATCACCAAGTGATCTTGAAGATGATCACTTGCAACACATGTCGTTAGTTATAAATACAAGTGATAGAAAACATATTTGCATTGACAGATATCGGACTTGGAATAGAATGCTAAATATAATATATTGACGAACTTATGAATAAAAATTTGACGAATTATTCGAAATTCATACAAAATCGTGAAATTGGGAAACGTAAGTTTAAAAATTGAAACGGTTTTTTATGAAAACATTATATTGTTTGGGACAGACACTGACACTGGCAATTCTTCGTTATTCCAAGTGTATATGTTACTATATTGATCATAACTATGACAAAGAACAACATTTAACGAAAATGTCGAAATAAACAAAACCAAAAAATGACTGGGCCAGAGATGTTTCACACATATATCACACAAACTTTTCAATTTTCTATCAGAAATATAGAAAATATTCATTTACTCCATAAATTTTTACCGTTTCACAACATTTTTATTGAACACAAATTTTGAAGTAATAAATTATTATCTTTTTTGATATAGTACAACGAAATTGTTGATTACTTGGTATATCAGATGCAACAAATGTCTGAATGTATAGTTATATTATGTATGTTTATATATGGAAATGATCAGAAAGTACTTATCTATTTATCTGTTGATTTTCATGGAATTATTTTTCAGCAGCTTGACTGCGCTAGCCTTACCTCGATTTCATATCATTTCTAGAAACATGTGGTTTCGTTTTCCGATAGCATTTCAGGTTACCTTCCCAAATTTCTGCTACCGCAGTTGTCGGTTGATTGGTCAAACCACCAACACCGACATAAAAACTTGGCAAATTGACTTGGGTGCCACACGAATAGGTGGTTCCACTTATGTTTCGCTTGCGTTTACGCAGTTATTTTTATCAAATACTTTTCTCGACTTTTCACATTTTGTGCTCCAACCTGATTGAAATTAAGACGACTATCACATTTTGTCTTCAATCGAGGACCGCATGCCGATACTGACGATGCCCAATAGGCTGAAACATCTGTCTACCGGTTGTCTGTAGACATGCATACATGCATACGATCAGGAAATTCCATTATTACTATTATTAGTTTATAGTATATATGTATGTTATAATTTTTGTCCTTTTTATCCGTTTTATTCTTTCCTCAACTTTTCTGTTTTCTGTTGTACTCGACGGATTTCTTTTATTCTACTGTAGCTCCCCGTTTTTTAATAAACATGTTATCATTATTATATAT
>WOGN01003803.1:0-14809 GCA_015342105.1 Leptinotarsa texana
AATCAAAACCATTTACCTATCTGCCTAAATTATTATGTATTATAAAATTGATTCTGTCATTTGTTCTAGTGAAAAAATATATTATTATTATTATTATTATTATTGGCAATACATTATCATTGTCGAAATTCTTTTTCGCTCCGTATCATCGAAATAAAAGGCCCTATCAAAAATCATCTTCAGACAAAATATCCCAAGAATAGTCCAAGAAATAGTCCCCTGAATTTTTTTTCGCATGTTAAACATCCGGTAAAAGTGCTTTTTGATTATGAAGACGGAGCCAGTCTTGGGTCTCTAGAATATTAATATGAAATTCTGGTTTTTTTATCGAAAGACTGAAATTATTCCTAATGAAAAGACATTCTTCTTAAAAAAATGTTTGGAACTGATGCAATAATATCGAAGTGTCTGGTTTCTGAACCAGTATAAAAGTCTCTATTACAATTTTTTCTGATGGTAAAAAATCTCAAAAAAAATCTGTAGAAAATTTGTCATGTTCAGGATTTTGATTTCAGTTCGTAATTCATCTGAAATAGTATTTTTTCCGAATCTATTAACTAACGGATTTCCTGCCTCCTGCTCTATAAGGAATATTAACAAGGACATTTTTCACTTCGACGCATGGTATGCCGGCAATTTATAGATACCCGATCACTCGGATGTTAAGGGATTCAAGATTAATGTTCCTTGACCTCTATCATTTACAACTTTGGAGTGTGACACAGCCTGCATTATTTCCTGCAAATCCGGACAAGTAATTTATCGATGTCCTACTTGAGCTTGCCAAACTTCGAAAAAAATCTCAAAGTCGGAAAGCCTAAAACACTTCAGAAAGTTTTTTAGTTGGGTGCGGAAAAGATGAAGTTTAGAGTTTGTTTTAAAACAAAAAGGTTAGATAACGTTGTTCGATGATCTGATTAGAGAATTCGAATATTTTTTTGGCCACTGGGATCTTGCACTGTATGTGAAAGAGCCCAATAACTTCATATATGCCGGGGTAGCTCCAATGATAATTTCTGCATTTTCCGTCTATATTGAATTTCATTAATTTGCTGATGACTCAAATAATTTGAAATTCAGTTTCATTGAATGAGTATTCCTATTGACTAGTCGAATAAACATGACTTTGAGAAGTAAATTGATGGATGTAGCCGTTACTACGTGGTAGGAGATCATGATGAAAAGAGAAATGAAAATTTCTATAATAAAAGTGGTAAAATCATAGAAATTTTCATTTCTCTTTTCACTTTGAGAAGTGTCACAAATATGACTTGAAAAGTTTACCAAACTTTTTTTTCTTCAGAAAATAGCCTTCCACCAGTCAGCTGAAGGATTTTTTTGTAGATAGAATCTAGTACTTCAAATTATATTTCTGTTCATGATTGATTCATCATATTTGTGAGTTCTTTTTCAAATTAGGATACTTTGGGTTTTGCAAAGCATCAAAAGTTGCTGGTTTCCAGTTCAACCCTCAACAAATCATCCATAGGAAAAAATGATGCTTTTTCAACATCAATTCCATCGTTACTGTCCCCCAAGCTCAAAATTTCACCAAATCTTTTTCAACATATGAAACTTTCTGTAGTCATTTTTGAACACCTCCGTTGACTATGGAAGTATCCTAGAAGGGACCATCGATAGTTACTTGTGAAGAACGGTGTTCGAGAAATCTGAATAGCTACCACCCAAAACAATATTACAAGCCGCAACATCGAAGGTGGACAGTCTGAACTCTCCCTAGTTTTGAACACATTATTTTGCAGATCATCACACATAAAGCAATGTTGTCCTGAAAAGCTTGGGAAAAAAATTTGATAAAATAATTTAGAAAATACTTGCTACATGAATAGCATTTTACAAATGTTGTTCATGACGATAAATTTCAAGAATGAGGTTTTAACGATCAATGAGAACAAGAATGTTTCCTACTCATTCATCAAACTCAAACACCAGTTCAGTCAGCTGCTGTTTCGTAAGAATCTTTCCCACCAACTGATTTTCTGGAGTCTTTGATGTTGACTAGATACTCGTTAGGACAACAAGAGGAGTGTTCCGAATTCTTGGGGTTCTTGTTGAATACTATTCGCGAGCAAACAAATAGCAGAATCAATACTCCTGATCACTCTGGATTCTGCTGGAAAAATCCTCTCTTTTTTATTTTCTAGTAAATGTTCCGGAAGTAGCAGAAACGTATGTGATTTTCTGAAACTTCAACTACTAATATGACTTATAATCAGTCCGTGCAAAGCTTTTAGTTTAATCATCCGAAAATGGAAGTTTTAACAGGTCATGATCAACTATATTGCCAAATATGCGTTAAACTAAGTGACTGTTATAAGAAACCAAGTATATCTGAGGCACCAGTCAATCCAATAACACTGATGATCTTCAAACCTGACTCAACCTCTGACGGAAGCACCAAACTCTTACGAATGTTTGAAATAGATGAACACTTTATTTCAGCAGACCACTACTAAAATCTTCATACAATCATTGTTCACTGCGGTTCTGATGTTGAATCTGGTCATTATTACGCCTTGGTCAAAGAAGAAACAGACTGATTTAAGTTTGACGTTAGTCGTGTCACTAAGTGTTCTGACGATGTATTGAATTTATTGGAGCCTCTGGAGACACTCTACATTTTGTTTCATGAAAGAGAGGACATTGGCAGATTAAAATCATCAGATAATGTGGTGCTACAGGTTTTCCTGGTTTTCCTGCAGCTAAAAAAGCGCCACTGGAATAAATGACGTCGCCCCGTAGCCCAATTGATTTTTGTTGTTGTTTTATAATCTCATGATTTGTATTTCATTATTGAATATTTCTTTCTTCATAGTTCTTGGTATCACTCATTGAGCGAAGTAACAGATTTCTAGCTATGAGAACATTAATATTTCAGGGCCAAACAGACACTACTTGACTAAACATCTGAAAATTTAACTATGTGATATCCTTATTTCATCAATTTTCAACTAAGGTCATATTGTCTATGACCCGTGCTTTGAACAAGAAACTTCTTCTAGTATCCAAAAAGTTCAGAATGCTCGTGTTCGATTATTATTTTCGCTGAAACTAAGAGATCATATAACAGCATTTTTAAAACAATATTGGGTGGCTGAAAATGTCAAATAGAAGGAAAAACACCTTGTATGCTTAGTTCATAAGTTATTGAAAAACCAGATTACCTCTACTCCAAAATTACTCCACGTCACCAGGACCACTCTAGAAACCTTCGAAACATCAATATGCTTATCCTTCCGCGTCACTCTCTATCTTTTTTTGAACGTTTATTCTCTTATAGCGCTGTTACCAAGTACAACTCATATCCTGAAGAATTGATATCACTATCTTTTTCTGCGTTCAAGAATAAAACGAAACCATCCTTTTCGGTAAACAAATAATCTCCACGAATTGAATCAAATTAAATTACATTAAACCTAAATTATTATCTAATGCATTTTACATCATGTTTTTTTCACATTAATTTACATTTATATACTTTTGTCATATGACGTTAAAACCTAGATTAGGTCCTAGTTTTGAGTTATGCTACTGTATCACTATTAATAAACTCATGTATAAAAATATTCTTGGTTAAGTGCTAGAATAGTGTAAGCTAAACTCCGATAAGATAAAAATGAAGAGTATTATTATTATTATTATTATTATCCGTCCGATTAGAGCCACGAACATCACTCGCAACCTTGATAGTCTGAAACATCGAAAACAGGTTGGAGATTTATCTTTCTTCTAAACTTCTCTGTTTAATAACTATTCCATCTGAAGATCTGCGTTTATATAGAATAAACTCCTTGAGACCGTTCTACAATTTAATTTCGTCTCCAGCGATTCAAATCCAACGTTATTAGCTAATTTCGCGCAGGCACCGCTCTCAGAGTGCCTCGCTTATTTCCTGTAATGCTTGTGTTTTGTTCTAACAAAAACATGTTTGTTGGTAATCGATAATTTTTCTTGAATTCATCAATTCATCCGACAATGAATCCATAGAAAGGGTCCCATATAGAATTGATTCAGAAAAGTTCTCATTTCGGCATTTTAACCACCTGTATTATATAATCGAGTTAAGTGTCAAACAATTTTATAGAATTGAGTATCTTGAAACAGATACTCAATCGGTCTATATCAGTAAATTTCGTCTCGATTGCTAATATAGAGTTCTGATATCACGTATATTGATTTCGTTTCTACTATTACCTCTTCATTCCCTTTACCACATCATTTCAAAATCATATGTGAAACCCAGTGTATCACGAGTATTTGATGGAATTCATGGTTCATATTTCAATAATCCGCAGTACCCACCCTCTGTCTAATTGGAGTAGAACGATGATATATCGCAATCTTGTTATGCAAAGTGCAAGTCTTAATCCTCATGAATAATGAATATGCTACCGGATAATTGGAACTTGATACCACTAAGTGTTTGTTGAGTGGCATCTAAACAACCAGCTCATCCATACTAACACTGCCTGACCAATTTGTGTAGTGCTTTCTATGACAGACACTCATATCCGAAAAGTTATGGAAATTTATAGTCCACTGATGAAGTGAGAAGACATTACAGATAATTTAATTATATTGGTTTCAATTTTCGTGATTACTGGAAAAAAATCAGCGGTGGCAAACATATTATCAACAGCTACAATACAATTAGATCAGTGATACATTCCTTACTCAAAATCCTTTGCTTAATGGGTTGAAAAATATTGGCAACACCTCTTTCATGAACAGTGTAATCCAATGTTTATCAAAAACGAGATGGTTACTGGAATATTTGAAGAATGATCAGTACATAAAATATATTAATACTATCACTAGTATGGAGGATACTTTAATCAATGCTTTTCCAGAAGTTATTGAGGAATTGTGATCAGAAAATTAATCTGATAGAGTTGGGTCATCATGATGACGTTGATAAAATCAATGAGAAACCCAAACCGACCTTAACGGAGATTAACGAAAAATTGAGCGACAGTGAAACAGTACAAGAGTTATAACTGATTTATTTGAGTACATATAACTCTGACTTTATAGATAATTCCGTTAGTCAATTTGAATCCACCATGAAATGCACAGACTGTGGACACTCATCTGTAACTTCGATCCTTTCTAGGATTTGTCACTGCCCATACAACAAAGAACTGGCTAATTGAGTTCAAGACAATGTTTAGATTTTTTTACTAGAGAGAAAACTTTGGATGGACATGAAAAATCGACGTGTTCGAGTTGCAAGGATAGAAGAAACAAGGACAGAAGAGAATGCACAAAGTCTCTATCGATCCATAGGCTTCCCCGTATTTGAGTTCTTCATCTGAAAAGATTTTCTTCAACAAAAAGATTCAGAGGCAAGTTGAATGTTGCCATCGAATTTTCTATAGGTGGATTAGATATGAAAAATTATGCAGCAGACAATGTGACTCCTTATCGTTATAATCTGTATGCATTTTCGAATGGGTCTACCTTTAGCAGACATTATACAGCATTCTGAAGACATCCCTATACTGGCACGTGGAACAAATACAATGGTTCACACATGTCACCAATTTCACCAAAATCGCTTGTGGGTAGTGATGCATATATCCTCTTTAATAAAAAGGAGAAAACGAGTTCCCACCTTTGAGAGTCTAGAAAAGCTATTCTTCAACAATTAATTTTAATGTTATGATGAATTATTTACTGTAATATCATTTTTGTTTGAGCTTGATATTTACTCCAACTTTCAATGTCGAGACTTGAATATCGATATTTCTGTAACATCGAGAGAGAGAGAGTCAAGTCTTGACCTTCATTGATTATTATATGAGTGATGTATTTCATCAGTTTGGACTTCCATTATCTAATATAATGAAAATTGATTTGAAATCCCTCAAAAAAATTAAAAAGTTTAACCGAAAATAACAATTTCATTGAAAAAAAACTGAAATAACAAAGAAAGGACATACAAGCAACAACCAAAAAATTAAAACATGAACAATTAATAGAAGCTGATAATTAAAAAATATCATCAACAAAAAATTTATAAAAATTAAAAAGATTTCAAACCAAGTTACGTCACGACGTTTCGATTGGTAGTATTCACAATCGTCTTCGGGTGATAAATGACGATTGTGGATACTAACAATCTAAACGTCGTGACGTAAGTTGGTTTGGAATCTTTTCAATTTTTAATTTTTATTTTTAATTTTTTCATTAATAATATTTTTTAATTTTCGCCTTATATTATTATTTCAATTTTTTATTTTTTTGGTTGTTGCTTGTATGTTATTTCTTTGTAATTTCAGTTTTATGTTTAATAAAATTGTTATTTTCGAGTAATCTTTTTAATATTTTTAGGAGATTTCAAATCAATTTATATTATATTAGACAATGGAAGTCCGAACTGATGAAATATATCACGAAACATTGTCAGCCACCTTCAAACATATGAGTAATGTGTTCGTGAAAGTATTTGCCTTGTCGACATACTTGAGTGCATTAGAACATGATTTTTATACGAATGATGTATACTGGTTGGTCTTCTCCTATCCCACTGTAATTAATATTACATTCACATTTCGTGGTTGAACACAATCATATTTAAGAAATACAGTGTTCTTAGAAGATCTAGCAAACCAAAAATGAAAATGTTTTATGAATTATGATGAAATTTACCAATACTTCATGAAAATCCATAACTTATTGAAAATACACTTATTGTTAACAGTTTATTTTGCCATACAATGGCTTCTTGGGTGTATATTTTCTAACCGAAATCTACATATTCAATGCTTAATATTATCTAATTTTACACTATGTTCCTACCCTGAGTACCTGAGTTTTACCCATCCATTTGTTTTATGTATATCTGAGTATGTAAAGAAAGCGTACTGTGAAACATACTATTGAATGCAGCTTCTTTATACTGGTAAAGATGGTGGAGGAATTATTTATGACAATGTCCGAATAATTATTATTAACTTTCATAATAGTAAAAGTAACTTAATAATTGGCATATTCGACGAATCTACCTAATTGCCTATCTGTACCAGTAAAATAGACTAAGATATCAAACTACTTATCTGTACCGTGACAAGAAACTCTTATTTTACTTCACTACAATAAGATTTTTCGTTGAATTGAAAATTTTTTTAAGATAGACAAATGAGGGAGTCAGAAATTTTCTCTTTCATTTGTGGATTAACATGGTTTTTGTCCAATAGACGCTCGACCGGTTCTATTGTTCCAATTGTCGGAATACTGAAAAAAATTGCATGTCAAACGATATTAAATTTGCGTTTTTAGGATGAAATAGTTTTTGAAATTAATTTATTAGTTGATAAGTATCATTTATACTAAATTACGGCTCGAAATTGGGAATTGTGGAATCAATTCTAAGAGGTCATTTTCTCTTATGTGGACATTTAAAGTTTGTTAAGGCACAGAGGTACATTCTTCTTTATGAAGTTCATGGCATACATAAGTTAGCCACAGATGCTTTGGTGAAGTGAAAATTGAATTCGTTGGCTAATATGATTTCATCGACCCACAATCGTTCTGCCAATGGCAAATCAATTTGATTGGTTCTCGTTTTTATTTAATTTTCTACATCCATTAGAATACAAGCAAGTTATACAACGAAACATTATTTTTCGGATCTGATAGTTCTGGGCTCCAATAATATTTACAACTTTTGTTATACATGCTCTGCATTTATACCTTCCATTCATAACCAATTTTATTGGATCAAGAGTTCTCTCCACTTTCTTCTTGTATATAGTTGTAAGATCATTCCTCAGAATATAATGGCTTCCTGAATAAAGAAAATCTAGAGTTTCACCTACGTAGTAATTTTTATGTAATGCAATAACCGTTCGACCTTTATCTGCTCGCATAAAAGTTTTTTCATTATCCCTAGCTTCTTGTTCATCTCATTTCGCAACTTTCATTTCTCCATTAGATTGAATTTGATCAACAATATCAGATTTCTAAATTTTTTCGCAACATGATTATTATAATTAGAAGTGCCTCTCATAGCTAGCTCCGTTTCTAAACCTGAATGTTCTGTGATCTAAGAATTAATATACGATTTTACGTTATAACAGGCCTTTTTCTAATAATCTAGTTTCATCCAGTGTAATCTTCGTGTCGAATAGATCAACAAATCTATTGGAAACTTATGATTGGGTTCTTCAAAATTTGGATATGTTCCTTAGGAAGTCTGAATTATTCGCCGGAGTTTATTCTTTTGTATCAGATTTTTTTGAGAATTTTACCACTTAATTTTTCCCGAGCATTTATCATCAAAGTTAAAATTTTATATATTGCAATCCAAATGATAATTTCAACTGTATCACCTTCAAATTGACAACTTACAATACGAAGTTATTTAAAATTGTCCGGACAAAAGTTTGGAATTGATATGACTTCAAATACGAGAAAACTACATGATCAAGAAAAGCAATTCACCCAGGAGTTTGAAAGTTGATGTTTGGAATTTCATCTGTTTGGTCATCTTCTTGTCAAAACATATTCGTCCCTCCTGAACCTGAAACCTCTATAATGAATATCATCTCATTTTGATGACCGAAAAGAAATACATGAGTTCTTATATGAAAATGAACCTGAGAGTTTTCCTAAGATACTCAATCATTTAAAAAATGTCTTTAAACGAAGTGAGTATACCGAAATTGATAGCGAACCAGGAATGTCAAGAAAGGGAATGTCAAACCAACTTCAAATGACCTCATCAATGGAATACCATTCTTGCCCTACATGAAAAATGTGACAAGCCGAATTTGGCGAATTCTGGAAAAACACAACGCATTAAGGCCATCGGAAATCATCAAAGAAAGTCAAAGTTCATTGAAGAATCATAGAGGACATTAAGGCGTACTGGGGTAGCTGTGCGACCATCTACACCTACCTATTAAAATAGGTACCTTACACGTTCAGTCATGATGTCATTCCAGCAGATCATTAAAGATACATTATTACTAAAAATTGTCCTTTCATTCTCTGTCATTATTTTCCGCACCTTACATTTTCATTATTACTGAGATGATTTTTTTATCATTATTATGTTTCTATTGGCTTTTACTTTTACTATTACTATTTACTTTTCAATGAAATTTACAGTGTTTAAAAGCATATGAAGTTTTATAATACAATTATCAGTGGATTCATCAGATAGGCAAATAAATAAAAAAAACCCACAAATGCTCAGCCTGTGCGTGGGTATCAAAATTATTTGTGACCTTTGCGCTACAATGCATTTTTTTATTAGTCAACAATCAATTAAACACCCATTATGTACATATACCTAAAGACACTCATGAAAATAACATATTTACACATATCTCACTGTGTATACACTGAAATCATACAAAATTACAATAATATACTTATAATTACTTATTTTTTATATCGATTCAGTGATGAATATTTACCCTGGAAATTTGTTTTAACCATTTTTTAATTCTAGAATTGAAGAGAGTAAGGAAGTTTATATCTCTGATATGGGCGGGTACAATATAACCTAGGAGCAAGATTGGTACAGCTGCGTTTTCCAATAGTTTTTGACATTTTTTGTACTTCAATCGAATGTATTCTATAACGTGTATGATGTAAGCGATCAGTTTTAAAATCTTTGAGATTTTTTCGTTGATATACCAGTAATGTTAGAGCAAAAATTTGTCGTATGTCCATCTGTTCGGCTGATCGTCGCTTGGGTAAGTATAGGGTCTATTCAAAATGATCTTAATGATCCACTTGTGGAGAGTCTCCAAGTTCTTGAGGTCATAATTAGTGACTCTTCCCTATGCAATTATACCATACAACAGATGTGTTTCTACTAATGCATGATAGACAATTTTAATATGTTCCTGGTCAAGGATTTTTTAGGTATATAAATTTATATACCATATATCTCAGTTTTTTGTCAGATTATTTATATGTGTGTTCCACTTCAAGTTACTGTCAAGCGTAATACCTAAATATTCAACTGATGAATAGTTCGGTAGATTTGATTCGTAGCTTGTGAAAGGTGTATAGATGGTTTTCTTTAGATTTACGTGGAATGAAGATGTCACTTGTTCTTTCAAGATATCCCAATTCTTTTCTTTGAAAAAGAATACAGTATCATCAGCGAAACAGATTATCTCAGCAGAAACAGGTAGGTCGAATAGAGAATTGATATAAATAATGAACAAAATTGGACCGAGCACTGTTCTCTGGGGGACCCCAAATCTTATAGTTCTGTTAATACTCATTTCATCATTAATACTTACGCATTGTTTTCGGCCTTCAAGAAAGCTTTTCATCAATCGAAGTGTAATCCTTCTGAATCCGAAGTTCTCGAGGGTTTCTAGTAAATCTGGATGGCTGACGGTATCAAACGCTTTTGCGAGATCAACGAATAGACAAATGGCGAGCTCCTTTAAATCTAAAACGTTGTACAGTTTTTTAATTGAATCCGCTTTAGCGTTTAACAAAACGCGATGATTATTTACATTTAGTGTTAGTGAAGGGAATAAGTGATAAAAAGGGAGTGAGTGATTGAATGAATTATTTTTGTATGCACGAAGAAAACACTTTCAATACATTATTGCTAATGTTCCGGCAAATACTAACATGAAAAAATACAGTTATGCAAAACAGTTTATCAGGTAATGTATCACATCAGTACCACACCGTCAGCGGCCATGAAGATCCTTCTAGATCTACCTCCTCTCCATATTTTTTTGGAGGAAGAGGCTAGATAGACTGCATATACACGTGTGCACATTGCTAATTGCACAAATCAGTGAAATGCACAGTGCAACAGACTGGATCCTCCGGGAGAAAGAAATATTAATGCAGAATGTTGTTGGTTCATAGATTGGTTTTCAGTCGCAGACGCTGGACAGAGATATCAACCTGCCTAGTTTAAAGAATCCAACCTCATACATCAAAAATATTCTCGAACAGTCAAGAGGCTCCTTTCAAAATTGAGCCTTCCTTATAGAAATACTTCACAGATCGTCTCTGGTCTGAATTCCTGGCCATACTTGGCTGGAGGGTACTGAGGCTGCTGACTTCCTGGCAAAGGAGAGTACTGCGAGCAGACAATGAGTACAGATACCTAGTTTTGATCATCAATGTTAATTACCTCATCCTCTCGGTTGAAATTATTCCTATGTTTCTGAATTTCTAGAGCCTACCAATACAGTCTTGAACAACTGAACAAAAATGCTGAGAACTATCAAATGAATATGATTTTTTCTAACACTTAACGTGAACAACTCCTCGGAGCTGTTTTGTTGACGTCTTCCAGGTGACAATTCCACGTGTTCATGTAGCCGGGTGCTTATATTTCTCCTCGTGGTTACTATGTTGACCAATATACAGCTCTACAAGGAATCTGGTAATCTACGGGTGTCTCTTGAGAATCTTTGTGTTCTTGGACTCTCTCCCATGATTCACGCTGGCTTGAATGCCGATTTTAACTCTCCCAACCCTCCTAACCCTCCCAACCCTGTTATTGACATTCTTCGTTAGGGAAAGGAGAGCTTTTCAATTAACAGGCCCTTTCAGAGTTACCTTGAAGAGAACAATTCTATGAAACTCTTCTAAAACTTTATGGGAAATCCATATGAACTCAGGAACATGAAAAAAATTCTAACCGAAAGGAAAAGGGGATTAATGGTGATAGAATCTTGTAAAAAACCCGTGGAATACTTTTTGGGAAGTGATATTTGTAACTTAATCGCTTTTCTGGGTGACATTAGACTGAAGAACGAAATATGAGTTGAAATGGGTTGAGGCGGACCATGAAGTAATCGGCCCAACGAAGAAAACACAGAAATTTCGTGAAAAAAAACAATTTATTTTCCAACATAATCTCCTTGCAGCTCTATGCACTTTTTCCAGCGTCGTTCTATAAGTTCGAAACCATTTCAGTGCAGGAATCTTCACAGTATTCTCAAATAAAGGAACTGGGAAAACTTCAACCTGAAGTTGATAATATTTGATGATTGAAAATAGAATTCCTTCCAGAATTGACTGAATTTATGTGATGGTGTCTTTCCTTATACGAGGAATTATGTGAATTCTGGATTTGCGGTTGGTTAGTATCTTGTTTACCAGATGGAGCGAACAATTTGTTGTTTATCTTTTGCTTCAGCTTGGTTAGAGAAATGATATTCTGAAAGGAGTTTGATTTTCAATTATGGAATATCATCTGCTTCAGGTTAATGATGGCCAATACCTTGCACTGAGCAAATAGCCGAAAACCAGTCTGCAAGTGTGCTCGTTCCCAAAATTGAAAATCAATTCCAGCAGTTATATCGCCAACAGCATATGCAGAAAATACTTCCGTGAAGATTCCTGCACTGTGACCTGTTGGATTTAATTCAACGCCATTCGTGGTATCAGCCAGGGGAATGGTTGTTTTCTGATGGGGTTCAGTCAATTAATTCAGAGAGTAGGTGAGAATAAACTAGCCTGAACAAATTGTTCTTTCAGTGGATTCCACTTTTTTTAAGTTCAAGAACAGAAAATGAACCGAGGGGCTGAATCTGACCCAGTGAGTGCATGAGGTCAAACTTCAATTCGGTAATTCTGGTCAGATCGATAATTGATTTGTAAGCAGGTACATTGTCTTGAAGAAACTCCACTTAGCCAAATGCGGCCGTGTTTGCTTCACCGTTGATAGTTTCACCTACTTTTTCAACATAGTTGATAAAACTCATGGCCAAAAAACTGATGCCTTGACCTTGCCAGCGGATGGAACGGTCCATGGTTGTTCCATCCATGTCCATGTTCCATCTATGATTGCGAAATGACGTAATGATTCTGCTTTGTTGCTGTGAAACGTCGCTAAACACTCAATTGCAGCATTTTCACGACTCTGTTTCTGCTCGAGTGTGAGCAGACGCGGCACCAATTTTACACACAGCTTTCTTATGTACAAATTTTCAGATAATATACGATATACTGCACCTTTTGAAATTCCTACTGAGTCTGCTAGATTGCGCACTTTCGGTCGACGATCAATTAGTACCGCTTTGTGGATTTTCTTCACCATTTCTGGAGCCGTCACCTCATTTGGTCGACCATTGCGATGCTCGTCTTGACAACTAGTACGGTCTCGTTTGAACTCTGCTACTCAATATTTTACTGTTACTAACGAATCGCAGGCTTATTCAAAGTAGAATCTAATTTATCCATTATATCACATAATGATAACCAATTTTCTACATTCTCACGAATACGTTCGCTATTGGTGGCCGCCAAACAAATATTTAACAACGCAGCGTCTTCAAACTGGAAACATATGCTTTGTAGGTTGTGCATTTTTTAATACAGTGATGATTTTTCAATAACTACCGCCATCTCTAGGTCATGCCGTATATTACTGGGACCACCCACAACATTATATCTTTTGGTTCCTCATTATCGTCGACAAATATAATGAATTTTAGAATATCTTGTATTTCAACTCCACTGAATATTCAGTCAATCTAATCAAACATAGAATACGTGAACAAGCTGAAGACATTTCCTTGTGAATATTTTCATCCACATAACGTCCACCATGCCCTTTACTGTATCCTATTTATATTTAACGGTGTGAAATGAATACAGACAGTACTGATAAAACGTAATGGAATGGAGGTTTGGCATGAAACGGAACGGAACGAATCCGTAGCTGTCCGACCGTGAGATATTAAAGAGGGTCTTCTGCATTAAAGAGGGTCGCTGGATTTTTTCCAGTAGGTCTCGGCCCACCAGTGATTCAATACGGCGCGGAGCAGGAAAAAGGTTGGATGTTAAAAATTGCAGTCAAATCTGATAAGGGCTTTTTGAATGACAGCCGATCGACGTTTTAACAGGTTTGATTAAATTTTCTGCAGAAGAGAAGTTACAGTTGATGTCTAAGGGATTCAGATTGTCGATTCGGCATCGGATTTGCAGAGAATATTTGATTTGAGTAATTTATCCTGTGATATTCAGTTTAGGAACTTTGGACTAAAAGTGCTATCGAAGAAATAAAATCTAATGGCTTAGCTATTGACAATATAAATATCAAGATAATTTCTTTAGTGATAATACACTGTATTGATGAAGTCAAACATATTTTCAACGAGTTCTTCAGACAGGGTATTTTTCCAGATATTTAGAAGTTTGCTAATATAATCCCAACTCCGAAAAAGAATGCACCTAGCACGTTCAGTGACCTACGCCCTATCAGCATTTTGCCCTCATTCTCTAAAATATTCGAGAAAAATGTTTTCCGTCCAGTAAAAGGTTTTCTTGAAGAAAATCTAATACTCCCGTACGAGATGTTTCACAAAAAACACGAAACACAGACTGCCCTCTTGAAAGTAATCGACGATCTTGCGAGATTCAGAGATCAATCAAAAAGCACCATTTCAGTACTGCTTGATCAAAGTGAAGCTTTCGATTTAGGTAATTTCGATTTACTCAAGTTCATAGGATTCGATGACATTTCTATTAAATGTATGACCAGCTGTCTCACAGGCAGATCATACAGGGTTAAACTGAAGATTACTCATGGTCATTCCTAAGAGAAACAGTCTCAGGTGTACCGCAGGGAAGTATTTTATGACCCTTTATATTTTCAGTGTTTATTTTCGATTACCCCACTTTCTTATTACATTGTCAAGTATATCTATACGCAGACAGTACATCTACGCCACCTGCAGACAGAGCTGCAGGTGGCGTAGTGGACATCCCACTAAATCAACTGCAGAGAGATTCTATGACTAGCTGGAATTAATTTCATTTGGTCGTGATTACCCAGACGGTT
>WOGN01003804.1:0-14808 GCA_015342105.1 Leptinotarsa texana
TGATGAAAACCCTCACGCTATTGTCGAAACTAACCATCAAGAACAGTTTTCTCTTAACGTGTGGCTCGGAGTTATTGGTGATGATTCAATTGGACCTCATTTTCTATCTCCTTGATTGAATGGTGAGGCTACGTTCAATTTTTAAGAGAAGTGCATCCAATACTGCTGGAGGAAGTGCCTTTGGGCGTCAGAAGGGATATGTTTTTTATGCTTGATAGGGCTCTCGCCCATTTTAGGGGATGTATCTTAACAAGAGATGCTCCAATGAAGTTTCTTTATATGAAAGTTCCTATCTTTTTTTCGATGAGGAAGCACCTCCTTGAATGTTTTAGACTTATTCAGTTACATCCTGTATAGGGAAACACAGTTGCTGTTTTATAAACTGTTCAGTGAAAATTTCACTGTAAAGTATTGCTTGAATATAAAATGTGTTTTTGTTATAATACAATCAATCTGTGAAATAATGGCTGAAAAATTACCTGATGGATGAAACTTGAAGAGTCGTTACAGAATGATGAAAGAAAGCTTACCTAGCGATGGCCACCTGCTACCTGTGACGGTTTTTGAAAAAACACAAAATTATTTTGAAATGCATTTTTCTTATTAAAATGAAAATTTCACTATTACGCTTTCACAAAGTATGAGGACAGCCACAGAGCAGATAACAGATATATTTTTATTCTTTTAATCAAGAAGTAATAATCTATATTGTTTATAACATATAACATGTTAAAATTACTATCAATATTAGACCTTTATGGATACCGTTCCATTAAATTTTTATATGAATTGTTTCATTGAGCGGAATAATTACTGGTAAAATTAGTTGTAAAATAGTTGTAAAAGTATTTTTATTTTGATATAAAAAATTAATGCAATCTTCTCCACTGCAATGTTTGCATGCAACTGACCAAGGAACACCTGCCTTTCGGCATCCACATTGCGAACCGCAACCGCTTACTGAGCACGAGCAACTGATAAGATTCATCAGCCTGGGTGAAGCTGAGTCCAATAATGTCATGATTGGTTTCAGTCTTTGGAGCTGACAACTCTTCCATCCCCAATCCTTGGGATCTAAGACATTTTGTAACCATGTTTGCACTTGGAGGAAAACTTTCCGACTATGAAAATTTGCTGCATCAGGCGATGGTGGGAGAGAGCATACATTAAATTTTGCTTTTGCTGTAGACTGTGAAAACTTTTGAAGCGAGTTTTAGCGAGAGTGTCTGTTGTACCACCATTATTGGACATAGCTGAAAACATGGTTTGTCCGGCAGTTTGAACGACTGCACTAGATGTGAATTCATCATAGAAATAATCCATAGTAGATTGTATTTCTTTTCTTTCCTTGTCGTCCTTATCTTCCATGATTTTCATCAGCGACTTGATGAATTTGAGTGTTCCTTGCATATAAGGTGCAGATGTCATATCACAACCACTAAAGGCATACAGAGCACGTATTTTGTCAAAGGATTATTCTTGAATGACTGTGAGGAGTATGTAATATATAATAAAGCAAATAGTATTAGAAAATACTTTGACGATGCTCGTTCTTTCTCGGTCCTTTTTGCAGCGCGTTCGTATTGGGGGTACGGACGATAGTATTTGCTGTCAACCTCTGGGACTGTGATGCTTTCGTCTTCTTGAATTTTAGAATCACCTCTAATTATTGCTGCTCGTATTAACGACTGCCGGCATCGGACACCCACGTGATGCACATCATACACAACATACTTGTCACAAATGAAACAAACAGTAATGTTTTCACTCATATTCACAGAGCAAAGTTTTGCTGTCTCTACTCTCCGAAACTCACATATCAACTGAAAAATGTGCGTTTGTTGAAGAATAGGGCAGATGACTAAATCGGCCCTTTTGTTCAAACAATGCCAACGTTGCCGAAAAAAGTGACAATAGCACCAACAAACTTACCGTTAGCACCACTACGCTGTTCACGCAGTACTACATTATACTATATCTTTGAAACGGTAAGTTGTTGTTTATAAAATTAAAAGGAACATTTTTTCCATTTGGATCGTAGCTGAAAAATGAAAATTTCAAGACAAAAAAGTGGAAGTACACTTTTTTGGCACTTTAGCGCCACCTACTGCGCACATTTTTTGTTGTACAACATAGACCAATGACAATGATTGTAGATAACGATGTCGTCTACATTTTTTGTTGAATACATTTTTCTTTAAAATGCTAGTTTTCTAGAAAAATACATTTCAAAATATTTTTGAGTTTTTTCAAAAACCGTCACAGGTAGCAGGTGGCCATCGCTAGGTAAGCTTTCTTCATCATTCTCTAACGAGTCACCAAGTTTCATCCATCGTGTAATTTTTCAGCCATTATCATTTTTTTTTCGACAGATTGACTGTAGTATTAGAGCACCAGCACCACATGAAATGAATATTTTTGATATTACAGTTTAGCAAATGAATTTTGAAAGCACTATATTGATGCTGAATTCTCATTATCCAGCTTCGTTAGTGGTGTTAAACTGTTATTTCCTGTGGAAATAAAACATGTGAGAGCCTTCATTAATTTGTGTTATTGTAACGTCAGTACAAGAAATCGATCGGCACTTGTGTTTACCCGAATGGATCTGTCAGTGTATGGAAATCGCCGTGTCGTGCCGCTTGGAAAAAACTTGTTTCCATGTGGTCATTGATTTTCCCATTTGTGTTAACTCACCTCGTCTACACTGTCCTATTATTGAATTTCCAACTCTTGGCAAACTATCATGTTTCCTTCACCAAAATCCACGATTACTTCTTCACTAAATATTGTAAGGATCCGCAGTGACGACTTAATAAAATCAGATTTGTTCTGATATTAGCGTTATTCTGACCTGGTGCAATGCGGTTTTAGTTTTGTTTTTTCCATACGACTTGATTTGGCATGGTGTTAGTCAAACTCAGCACTTGCTTGTGTTACCTTGGAGTGATTGATTGCGAAAATGTTTCGTGGAAGTTGGATCATTAGAAACTTTTGTTATACCTTTATCAAGTCTATTGGAATCAAGGAATAGTATAAGGGCCTATTGAGAAACGAATTGAACTGGCCAACTGCTGGCACCAGTCTTAACATCTATAACTGTCGCTTAGACGAATAAATAAGTAAATGCAGATTTTGATGTAACTGGGACGTTATAATGATTAGTCTAATTCTTCCTCTTCCTAAGATTATATATTCTTATAAACTCGACAAGGAGAAAACAATGGAACAAAACTCCACACCATTTTTAAATACTTGGAAAAAACTTTCTATCCGGCCATCGAATATTATTATTATTCTATGACATTTTATCCATTTCTATGTCATTTGTTTTCGTAACTCCATATCTAAATAAATATTTATTTTTCTATGTCGTTGAATATATTGATCGATGGAGAATTTTGTACTCTATAGGTACACGTTCAATCTTAATTTTTTTCGAATTCAATTTTTTTGACTCTTTCAGCTTATATCACGCTTGAATAAGAAAAAACCCCGGAAAATATAGAACTTAATCACGGAGGAGAAATAATTTCAAACAAAACAGATTTAGCCAATATATTTGGACACTTTTTTGTATCGACTGTTGGTGATCAATTCGAAACCCATTTCAACGATAATTTATCTATGAATTGCACCAACTTCGCGTTTTCAACTTATCAATTCCTTCTCCTTTGAACCTTTCATCGCTACCGAAATAGAAGAAATAATCCGAGATTTGAGAAACAAGAAATCTACCGGAAAAAATTAAGTCTCAGTCTACCTCCTGAAAAAGTGTGCTTCAGACATAGCACCTTACTTAACATTCATCCTGAATAAATAAATTGAATTAGGAAAATTTCCAAGTCGCCTAAAAATATCGTTAGTGACACCTATTTACAAAAAAGGAGATAAAATGTCCCTCATGAACTACAGACCTATTGCGCTTCTGAGCACTTTATTAAAGGTTCTAGAAAAAGTTATATCAAAAAGAATAAATAGCTTTCTATGTTAGTTTGATGAACTGAATAAAAAACATGGATTCAGAGGTCATTCCACTGAAACGGCAACAACAGAGTTCATACGAATAATAAACGAAAAACTAAAGAGAAAATAATCCATTATTTGGCAATCATAGTATTAATGAACGCATTGTTTCAAATTGGTTTGCGAAATTTCGTTCCGGAGTGTTTTGTCTCGAAGATGAGGCCCTACAATAATACAAGACGAGGATTTGAGTAACCTGGTGGACACTGGCCCACCAAAAACGGTGCATGGGTTGACTAAAGAACTGGACGTCGGCCCCCATGCGGTTTGTTTTGGATTAAAAGGTATTTGGAAGGCCAGATAGCTCGAAAAGTTAGTACCCCACGATTTGAACGATCGACAGAAATTGTCACCTTTCGAGGTCTGTTTTTTACTTTTGCGCAACCAAATCGATATTTTTTGGATTGAATCGTCACTCGTGATGAAAAGTGGATCCTGTACGACAACAAGAGACGTTCAGTCACCGATGGTTCAACCACCCATGCACTTTCCAAAGGCAAAAACCAACAAAAAAATGGTTACTGTTCGGAGGTCAGCGGCTGGTTTAATTCACTTTAAATATTCGCAACCGGGCCAAACAATCACACCAGAGTACTACTGTGAGGAAATCGACGAAAGGTACCGAAAATTACGTCAGCAGCAGCCGGTACTGTTCAACAGAAGAGGTCCGATCCTGCTCCACAACAAGGCTCATCTGCACGTTTCACAAATCAACGTCCGCAAATCAAACCAATTAAGCGGCAAAGTTCTGCCTCAGCCACCATACTTCACAGATCTTTCGCCAACCAACTACAATTTTTACGAAAACTTCGATAACTTTCTCATCGGAAGGACTTTCGCTAATCAGAACCAGTCAAAAACGGTCTTCTTCGATTTCATCGATTTATGTTACATTAGCAAAAGTTCACTGAAGTATTAAATGATATATTACCTTACAATTTTTTATGAGAAGACTCATAAAAATTGGCAAAACTTTTGAAACAACCAATATGTTCAAACTTCTTTTACTCAGCATTGTTTTTTAAAGATAGCAGGTCAGTTTTAAAGTGGTCTAACATTATTTGTTACAGTTATAACCATTTTGGCCAAGCTTTTGGATGTAGGCTGCATTCAACTGGTCTTCCAACAAAAAGGTTTCTCACAACCAAATGAATAATTAATGTTTTCAATTAGCCCACATGCTACTAAAATTCCACTTCCTTTAAGTTTTGCCATATTAAAATACTTTTTATTGATCTCAAAATATACCTATAATGATTACTCATTTTATTTAGGTATGGTCTGTATTAATCAAGTGATGTATTATAATTACTTCTATGAGGTATTTTTGTTAATGTTATGTATATTATAAATGGACTGACCCCTTACTTAAAAAAATTAATAATACTCTCCATGATAATAATAAAACAATTTTCAAAAACTTTTTTTTTTCATTCTAGACGCCGTGTTAATATCGCTAATAATTCATTTCTATGTTGAAAAATATTTGTATATTGGACACTTTCATTTCAAATATAAATTAATTTATTCGTTCTGTCTTTATTAGGGCCAAGAGAGCTGCAACAATACCAAACCTTAGCCAAACTCCAGAAAGATCTCTCAGTAGAATTAGCCACGAATCTCAAACAGACTGAAGGCCATCAGGATGGGTGGCCCGTTACAATACACAAATATTTCGAGAAGCACGAAGTTCTATTCCTAGATGCTGTAGGAGCAGGGTTTGGGGAAGGAGGAGGAGGAAATATTTGGACTTATCCAGGGTGCATTTTGTTTGCGGTTTCTCTACTCACCACACTAGGTAATTGATAACAGCAACTTCTGTACATTCTGTAGTGCTAGAAGTCTTAGTTTTGCGGAAAAGAATGCACATGCATCAATAACTGAATACGCGATAAAAACATGCCCCTACTCTCTCGCAAGTTTAATTAGAGACAGCAAGATAGGTAGGTGAATAACCGTAAGTCGTTGCGTTGGCAATTTCTTCGATTTCCGGCCGATTGACAGTTCACATCGTTTACAAGTTATTATTGAAAAGCGGGGGAGGGAATCCAAATTTTCCCAACCCCACCAGCAAAATTTCCCAGTTTTCGAAGAAATGAAAGCCGAGGGATTACTATTATAATATATTAATTTTCTTACTTAGCTAACCAAAGATTGGCTGAATGCTTATGCCCGATAGGGTATGCACAAACAAAAATAAATTTTGGTGTATATAAAAATAATAATGGAAATTATTCTACTTTGGACCAAGGTTCTTGGTCTTCTACCATATCCACCATGTATACGAATATTCAATACAAATGAAAGGAAACAACACTTAAATAATATTGTGCTTATTGTTTTATATTATTTTTTCTATCTTCACGGCCCGACATTTCCCAACTTTTCCAAGTCGAAAAAACAGCGAAAAGTTGGGAATTTTGTAAAAGTGTCACTTCAAAATTTGTGGACTGTTCTGGACGGTTTTCTTACTTGGGAGAAATTAAACTTTTTTAAGATTCTTTTATTCCACTTAAATCAGTATTTTCACAACTGATAAAAATCGTATTTCACAGTGAATAAAGTCAATATTTTGAAATAAAATTTCATCTCTCCCAACGGACCTGCATTGTAGGTTCTGGTAAGTGCCTGACATAAAACAACTACAGACATTTATGCACGATAGTCTTGCAAATGTTTCTCGTTCATCCAGAAGCAGGTTCATGCTGAAATCAGTTGAGTACATCACCTTCAGACTGGTTTCGAGATTTCGATTTCCCATTTCGTCAAGCGAAATGGGAAGATTTTTTTTCCCGAAGAATTAAAGAGCATAGCTGTAGTTTGTAGAATGGAAAGATCAATTCCTCATTTGAAAACCACCACATTCGCAAACCAAACCACCTTTTAGTAGAAGGACATGAGTTCAATCACGACTTTGACGTGTTACATTTAGAAGAGAAGAGAATGTTTAGAAATATGTAAATAGATTTAAGGATTCAGGTCATTATGTTGATATTAAATAATTTATTCTCAAACTCTGGTACACATTTTTAACATTAATTGAATAGGTAAAACTCGGGTACTTCAAATTGTAAATATATATATAAAGCACTGAATATGTAGATTTTAGTTAGTATAGTCACGCCTTAAGAAGCTACTGTTTAATGAAAATCTTGAATGAAAATTTCTTGTTTGTGGGCTTATATCTAATAAAAAAAGTGACGATGTATGCACATTCTTTGATCGTTTCAATTGTATCATATTTCTACATAAAATCTTTCACTAGGTTTTGGGGCTCCAGTGCCTAGAACACCCTTGGGAAGGACAGCAGCTGTGCTCTTCGCAGCTGTTGGAATACCTTTACATTTTCTCCTAATACTAAATATGGGTAACCTGGCGGCTATAAGGCTTCAACAGTTCGCTTATCGTGACAATCTCACGGAAATACCTTCGAAGCCAAAACCAAAATGGTTGAAGTACTTTCCATTCCTCTCTATGGTTTTTTATTATATTTTAGGTAAGTTATTTTCATTGAAATTCTGAAGATTGATTTGAAAAAAAATACCTTCTGGTTTCAAAAAAAAATAAAAATAATCAAGAACTTTTCATGAACTGTAAAGTTTAAAATGACACAAGTCTAAAATGAAATGAAAGGGAAATCTTAGAAGTTACAGGTACTTTTCAAAAAACATGTCTTGTTTCACCAGCTTTTATTAGCCAAGATATTTCCAAATTGAAAAATATATTAGTTAAACTGCTGTAACATGCTCCAGTTACACATATCTCTGAGTGATATCCGGACATATCTCAATGTTATAAGACAGTTTTTGCTTTACAAGTCTCTGATTAATCTTCTTTTTTGTTTTTTCAGGAGTTGCCCTCTTTGGTTTTGTGCGAAAAAGACCTGCAGTCGACAGCTTCATGTTCCCTTTGGACTTCACTGCCGCAGGGGGCGTGGCTACAGTCGAAGGACAAACTCGAATATTTTACGCCCTATATCTAGAAATAGCTGTGACTTTAGCAGCAGTAGTCGTATCTTTACTACAAGCGTCTGCCAGTAGAGGAATAGTCGACATCGGACTGAGATTGGGACTTTTGACAAACACTTGAAGTTCCTATAACGAGTTGAACGAGAAATTTCGGCCCATGCACAGTACAAAATGGCTCCGACATATCACCGAGTCAATAATCTCATTTTTGGCTGTTATTATCGATTACAGAAGCTTACTAGATGAATTTAGGGTCATATTTAAAGGATTGCAAAGCAATATGATAATATAAATCAGGTTCTGGAATGGCGCCTATCCGAGGCTACGTTATGTTCTATTTCTTTGTCAAACCTCACCTAGTATATGAAGCACAAAAACAAAGTTTATAAACTTGCTTCCACAGTTACTGTCACCTTGTGAAGAGTATTAATTTAATATGTATTGTTAATCATTAAAAATGATATTTTTATTTGTAAATTTTCATTTCTTCACAACCTGTGTGATGCCCTTGATTTTTTTTTCAAGGAAAAAACACAAGCACTACAAGAAAATCCCCAAGGCGCTCTAAGAGCGGTGCCTATGCGAAAGTAGCAACTCACGTTGGAATTGAATCGCTGTAGATCAAATTCATTTGCAAAAACGTTATCAGGAAGTTTATTCCACATAAACGCTCCCAAAATTATGTTTAGTTTCATTTTCGGTACCAAAATTATTTGAGGTAAACTACTCACTACTTTGGGTACTTTAAGCACTGTGCTTTGAGTTAATTCACAAAAGAATTACTGACTTGATACACTTCATGCTTTTCCTTGTGTGGAATTCTGGTACTTCTGTAGTAAAGTACTTGAAGTACATTACTCAATACTTTGGATACTTTGAATAGTGTACTATTGAGTTCTATTATAAAAGAGGTAGGTACTGGAATTACTTCATGCATTTCCTTGTGTGGAATACCAACACTGGAAATCAGTGCCTTCTTTAGTAAAGTAGTTCAGTACTGTACTTTCATAAAAGAGGTGGGTAGTTAGATTGCCTCATGAATTCCTTTGTGTGGAATACTGGTACTGGAAATCAGTGCCTTCTGTAATGAAGTACTCAGTACTTTGGGTATTTTAAGTACTGTTAATCTAAAGTTCTGTCATAATCAGAATGAGAACTTGAGTTACCACAATAAAGGGCTTAGTTTTTGATAAAATAAAAATCCAAACATGCGTAAAAGGTTCTTAAATGTTACTAATACAAGTAATAATAGAACGTTCTTGACACTTGATTACTTCAAAAAGAATGAGGCACTTGTCATAAAATACTTTAGGAAACAGCATATACTTATAACTATTTTGGAAAATACTGGTATTTGAGTGCTTTTGAAGTATTTGGAGTACTGTCAGTCTTTCATTATGCTGTTACAAAACCCTCTATTCACAAAACTATGTCATTGTTTTCTATTAGATTGGAGACTGTTTTGCTTTTAAAGGAATAAGTATTCCAAAAAAGACTTTTATCAATTTACAGTACAAAAATGTTTTACTTTGATAATAATAATCATTAATTAGGTTCTCCTCAGTTAAATGACAACAACGTAATGTCGTCTATCATGTTACTGTAAATTTATTTAGTATAGAAAAATAAAGTAATGTTGTGTAATCTACAAATAACTTAATATTTCCTTTCAAAAATAATATTAAAACACAATTCATTTTAATAAAAAAAAACTGGGCCTGAAACTGATCCTTGTCTAGCTCCGTAAGTGAAGGTTTTTCAATAAACAAACTATTTTCTATTAAATAAACAATTTTGAAACCATCTATGAATAATCCCCAAGTAAAATATAGGAGAAAATACAGGAGAAACACAGGCAATTTTACAGATATTAGGGCATATACCAGAAGCGAATGATTTGTTCATTATTTGCTTCATTATTGGGGACAATTCTGATTTCCAATATAGAGGTTTTATATCAATTTCATCTTCTCTTCACTCAGGCATACTGACTGGCAAAATAATCACAAAAGAGTTGGGGTATCTGATCAAAATCTTGTTTTTTTGACTAAACTTTGACAGCAGGAACTTAGTTTCTTTGTGATGACAAATCAAAAGTGAGTATTGTAGTGAACATATCACCCCCACCACCCCCTACTATTAGGTATACATTCACCAGGTGGTTCTCCTATCAGTCGTTGTTAAAACTGCGAGATACTATCATTGTCAATGCTTACAAGTCTGAAGATATCAGCTATCAGATAAAACGTTTGCTACTATCAGATCTTTTTGACCACAGCAAACCAGCCCAAATGTTATTATTTTTGATCCGGACTCCGGCTGAAATGTGTTTTCATAAAAAATCTATTGATAAAAAAACATGTCATGTGGACTTTACTGGACACACAATACTTATTTAAAAAAAAATATATGAAACAAGTATTTCAAAATTTATAACCAAAACTATTCATTTTATTTTTTATTTAACAAAAATTACACTTTGAACTGATCATATCATCAGCATTGAAGCTACTTTGATGAGCTAAAATTGCCATCAATTTACGTAAAAACATTGAGAGAAAAATTCTTACTCTACAGCTTTAATAATATCCACTATGGTAACAATCAACTTGCATATGTATATATTTATAAACAATATAAAAAAACTAGCCTTGAATGGAAGTGCATCTGTGTCTCTCTCCGCAAAAAGTTATTCAGTTTTTGTTTTTGACTTTGGTTTCTTCCGCATCACTCTCCGAGCTCGACTCGGCAGCATTTTGCTCGTTATTTCGAGATTTCAGTGATTCTGCGATTTTCTCTACCTTTTTCCTCCTATTTTTGGTCAAATCAGTATCATTGTGAGAATCATTTTTGTCCTTACCTTCTAAAATTGAACGAATTGACTCCAGCAATTCCAACTTCTCAGATGTCGTAAACATTTTGCTGCCTATAAAAAAATAAATATTATGGAATTCTTTGATGATTCCTGTATTTGATAAGGGTAAGAGCTAGCAAAAAACTATATATTGGTAAAATAGGAAATTTTTCATAAAAAAAGTAGTTCAAGTAATTTAAAAGCTTTGGCTCATAGTGCTTGGGTGGGCCAAAGTTATAAAATTTTCTAAATTATAAACCCATATCTGAAATGACTGAAATTTTGTTTAATAAATGCAAAAATGATTTGAAACTCAATGCCAAGATAGCGTCAACAAAAGTTTCGTGTCAAATCGGTTGGCGCCCACAAGGAAAATGCAACGACAAGGAAATAAACGACCAGTAAAATGAGAACTAATCTTACAGCTGAATATTACTGGAGTTTTTTTCCAACACCAAACCGTTATTTTAACACCTGACACGTGTGATCATCTTCAAGAGGAAGATCAAACTCTTACAGCTAGTTTGATTTGTCAATTGAAATATAAAATTAAATTGGCTCTCAAAAAATCCATGTCGATTTGAAAAAAAAAACAATTGACAATTGTGAAGATGATGAAGATTATGGTGAAGATAATATAGATTGTGATGAATCGAGTGATAATGATTAGTAGTCAATGTAAAATATAGAAAAAAATCAATGAATTCCTCGTTGAAAATTCATAACATTTTATTGTTTAATAAATTTTATTTACACAATGATTTTTATTGTTTATTAATTTTCAAACAAAAGAAGAATACCTGATCACTTTTAGAAAAGTTTTTATTCAAATTATTTTATGAAATAAAATTATATATTTTCATTTTTAAAAATTACATTTTTGAGAGCCGATTTGATTCTACGTTTCGAATAATTTATTAAAGTTATTGCAAAATTGACTCTTAATTTAGTGACCGGATTTTTTTAACGCCTATCTGACACGGTTTTTGTACCAGCAGATTTTTCAACAAGAAAATATTGATAATGGAAGCCAATTCACAAATTTTCAAGCATTTTATTTGAAATTTATTATAAAAATGCATGGGTACGCACTCACGAGCGATTGTATTTGACAATTTTTTGAACGCCAATTTAATTTTATGTTTTAAAAAACAAACTTGTGAAATTAGCTGTCATTTGTGTGATCGGTTTTTAATGTATTTTTCTTGTAGGCGCTGACCGATTTGAGCGGCCTCATTACTTTTTTAAATGATTTTTTGAATTCACTAACATAATTTCAGCCATTTTAGAGATCTGTTTAAAATCTGTTTATAATCTGTTTTTCCGTTAACCAACTGTCGCACCCCTACGAACGACAACCCTCAGAAGTCTAAACTTGTTCGAGCTAACAAGGTCTTACCTTGTATACAAGTATACAATATATAAACGCTGAATACATTACACTAGTAAAGAATATGGGAAACAAATTAAATAAACAATATACATCGGATCGATAACTAATAATTAATACAAATATATTACAATTACCCAAAATAGGTCGATAAAAAACTGATTTTTCCTCCATAAAAAATGACTTTCGTTGAATATTTCAAATAGTTTTTAAGTCTAAAGAAAGGTAACCTAAGTTTTCCAATATCATTACAATAAGCATTAAAAGATCTGGAAATGCTGCATAAAGGAGAGTTTTTACCTGAATTGGTTTTTCTGAATGATGTTGCAAAGAGATCATGGTTTCGCAAGTCTCTGCAAAGTGTATTCAATGAAATTTTGGTTATCAACTTTGGAGAACCCCCTCAACAAAAAAACATTTAATTAGAGGCAACAAAATTGACTTTTTAGATATTTTATTTCAATTATTATTTAATTTTTTATTCATGTAGGATAGCATTACTCAATAGTAGTTTTCTTCTTATTCAAAAATCTAGTTGTATTTAAATAATGTTATACAGAATCTATATCTATACTGATATAATAAATGTGAAAGTTTGTAAGGATGGATTTAGATAAAACTTTACATAAATACAGCTTATACATCAGAATAAGATATACGCTACAATTTACAAAGTATTTGTGTAATGTTGGTCATAATATAACGATGAGTATTAAGTAAGTTGAAAGAATTGATCCCTGAAAGCTACCTTGGCTTACAGATAATGTACCGTAAGATTGTTAATCTTAAATAGTTCTAAATTAAAGTCCGCGATAGCATAAATCTACCTCTTATGTGGTAGCCATTATATGCAAAATTCTGAGCCATAAATACAATTAAATGGGATACTTTTATTATAATGCACATTTTAGAATATCTGTCAAATTCTTATAAAAATTGATACAATTGTCTTTTAAGTATTTAGTATAAATAGATAAACTTTGTCTTTTACGCTAAAAATATGAAATATGCAGGTAGGTTCTTTATATAGCGTAAATAAGCATCAAGAAAGGGAATCAGAAATTTCCACCCCAAGAGGAAAAATAGAGGTTCAAAGATTGCATTGAATTTCGTCAGTTTGGTAGTTGGAAACCTGAAGTTTTGGGTTGATAAAAAAAACATTGTAACTATTTGTTTAAAATAATCTGTCACGAAACCTAATGTGACAAACCAAATTCTACGCGGGCAAAGCTGCGTGTAACAACTAGTATATTATAAAGAAAATCAACAGAAAACTCAATGCTCAATTATCAAGATGAACGAGGCTCTCCAAGGGGGTCAGTTGCAAAGTCAAGCTTTGACATCAACCACATTCATCTTCTGTCTTTCACTGCAGTTGTAAACTTAAGCCCAATCACAATATATTCATGATTCATCATTCATTCATTCATCATTCATTCATTAATCACTCAACAGACAACGATATACAAAATTGATTTTTTACTCCATTTGAGTAGTACTCTCTCAGTCATGAAGGTATAGCACACATTAATAAAAATTAATACCACTATTTCCTATTTTTATTGTTTAGCTGTTCAATAATTTGTTAATAAATAAATTAAAAATCAACAATTTATTCAACCTATATTCATTTACATCTCTGACAGTCACCTAACCGAAAATGGCCTTTTTTATTTTACTCAAAAAACCAGAATCTTCTTGGGAATGTTTCGCTTGGGTTCTTTCCTCAGAGCCAGCAAAGGGCATGCCTCCCTCAGATTTCCCTGCCAAAGAAAAATTATCTCAGTTTCAGAAAACAAAAATAATCAGAATATGGCAAGTATGTCTGACAGGTAAATGAACCCTAAACAAAACATTCACAAAAATTATGAAAAAAATGTTACTGTTCAATGTAATATAATACAAACATTTCAAGTAAGTTGTTTTTAAGTAACATTTTATTGAGATAATTCCTCTAAACACTGCTTTCATAAAACAAATATTTTCAAACATTAACTTTAAAAAACTGGTTTGTCTTTTTCAACAAAATAAATATTAATTCCCCCATCCCAGAGACAAAGCAGTTTAAAATGGTAGTTCGTAAGGACTAATGTTAATATTCTCTAGATATTGACTGAAGATTTGCACGTTTTTGGTAAAGTCCAAAAAATATATAAAAGTAAATTTGATCACAAAAATAACAAATACAAAAGATATAAAGTCAATTTTGATAAAAAAATCTGACTAAATTCAGAATGGAAATGGGGGGTATGAAACTATAATTACTATTGCTTGGATACAAGGTTAAACTTTGATCTATAGTTGAATAAATGGTACAATGACATTAGTGTTTCGTTAGCAGCAAAAAAAATTCTGCAGGAGTATCTACGCTCGACTTTAGACAAACACCTCAGAACCGCTTTCTGAATCATCCACACAGAAAAGTAAAGGGTTGGACTCAATTAGCAATTTCGTGACATGGAAAGCTAGCTCATTAGAAACCACTCTAACTGCATAATGTCTGGAGGAAACATTACTCTTGAAAGTTCTGACATGTTCATCAAATTTTAGCCTATTGTGAAGGAAAATAC
>WOGN01003805.1:0-12500 GCA_015342105.1 Leptinotarsa texana
TGTAGAGCAACTCTATGTCCTCCGTTTTAGGAAGGGAGGTTCTGGGCTGCTCGAGTTCGTACAACTCATCCTTGACGATCAGATCCGCTAGATGCTGTACTCTTTCAAAGTTTCGCTTTCTTCGGTTTGTCCTTCTATTGCTAGAAGTTCGTTTTCCCTCCTTTTGGTTCTTTCCAGGAATACTCTGCCGTTCGGCTGGCTTTTCTCTGGACATGAGGTCAGTCAGTTTTTCAACTGCCTGCTCGAGGCTTTCCAAGCAAGCTTCAGGTATGCGGGCTGGGTCCCTCACTATGCTTTCTGCGACTGATACCAGCCGGAGAGCTAGATCCGGATACTCCCTACTTTTCAGCTTGTTCTTCAACTCGTGGTAACTTTTGACCAACGAAGTGGCCAGTGTTCTCCGCCAAGTCACCTCTTCCTCTCGTCCGGCAAGAACTTCGGGCGCCGGCTGGAATATGTTCAGTATTCCATCGTCGTTATCAGTGTTAAATGTCGTATCCGTGGTATTTGTCATATCCGAGTAATTTTCCTCTGAATCTGAGTCAGACTCCGAATCAGAGGTTGCCCATTCGTCACCCGTAAGATCGTGGAGGGTGGGCTCTCTTGGATTTGCTGCCTCTTCTCGCCTTACTTGTCTTCGCCGCAAGTCAGATCGCTTAGAGCTGATCTGCTTGTTGGTTTTGCCGGGAAAGTGTGGCTCTGAGGCTTTATTAATAAACCTCTCATCACTATAGCGGACCTCCAGCTCCTCCAGCAGCCTGATTTCTTCCGGTGTCCAGCTGCCCTCAAGCACTTTCCTCGGCTTAGGAGCACTTGGCTCAGCCGACTTAAGTCTAGCTTGGTTGCGGACTTCAGGGTGCTGGTGTCTCTCGTGAGTCGCGAGCCCCCTTTGGACAGAGAAGATTGTTGGGCAGCTGGCGCAGGGATAATCCCCTTGTTCCACTGGGACTATTCCGCTACAGTAGTGTTGGTGGATATTAACGCTTTGCCAGTTCTTAAATTCCTTATGACAGCCTCGGCATCTCCAGACAAATCCAAAGGTCGGGTGGTCAGTATCCATGTACTGCTCTACTTGTTTGACTGTCTGTCGTGTTGGCCCTTCACCGGGTGTAGGAGAGTCATGCTCTCGTTGTTACATGTGGGAGGTGTTTGGGTCACATCCCTGGGAGGATCACACTCGATGGTCAGCGTATTGGTGTTATTTGCCGACTGCGCTCCAACGGTAACCGCTGTAGAGTCTCCCCGGGTAATCCGATCAGGGGATAAACCCAGACTATTTCTCTCGAGCGTATCCATCACCATATGCACTAGTTTTTCTGCTTATATGACTCTAGTTGTTAAGCATTCTCCATCGTCAACCAGCATCGATGACGATAGGTGCCAGATACGATGTTCCTGGCTAGTTCAAGAATTCAAAGCGTGGCTCCTAGTTGCAAGGTGCCTCTACGCCATCTTCCGTATCTGACTCGTTTAAATCATTTTCGGTTCTAGAGGTAATTTTTCCTTTTTACCGTACTAACTTGTCATAGCAATTAAAGAAGATATGCCAAGGCGTTCGAGTTTGCTTTACCTCTGCCCAGGGTTTCAGGTTTTGTTCGGCACGCTTCTGAGTGCGCCTCTGAGTGCGCCTCACGGCTAGCACTCCTGCCTCCGTGAATGTCCGTACACACTTAAGTTCGAGATTGCCATAACGGGCCACTTAGCTTTGCTAATGGCACTATTCCCTATATCTTGTGGCGAGATATAGATGGCCGTGCTCATGATGTCCCTTCCGATCTGCTGCCTGCTGGGCGCGGGCTTGAGCAATTTGGTCGGGCTTTTCGAGCTTAGCACGGTCGATGTTGACTCTCACCCGCCAATCTACACTCCTTCGCCACCTTCGTTTTGAAAGTTTCAACGCAAAAAGCGATACGGTGTCTCCTTTGAGACAACGGACCGCTCTCTGTCGCCACCATATCTAGAAAGCTTTTACACAAAAAGAGGTCCGGTGCTCTTAATAGCAACCCAGCCGCTTAAAGCATCATCTATCCCTGGCTCAAGTACTAGATTATCCGAGATAGTCACATCGTCACTAACGAGATGACGATCCTATGACTACCTTTTTCGGACATAGCTACTTCAGGTACTAGTCTTTCCAAGACAGCCACAAAGTCACTAATGAGATGACGAGTCTTGTAACTCCCTTTTTGTAGAAACATAGCTACCTCGGTACTCATGTTTGGAAAGTTTCCTTTCCACCATTTAATGAGTGATCATCACGTTGACATTCAGAGAACTGGGCAGAAATCACATTGCGTCATCACCCGCTGGGGCCATCGCAATGATTTGTTTTAATTGGCTTGCTAGACACCCTAGCACTTCTCTGTTCCACTCTAGTCTCCAGTGCCGTCCTGGAGCTCCACCCTAGGGCAGGACTCTCAATTGCCATGACCTTTTGCGGACCCCTCCAGAATACCATCCGGCCAAGGAGGCTGTGTGACGGGCTGGTTCATTTCGCCGCTGACGTTAGCCTACTCGTCTCCCTTCAAGGATGACGAGCATTTCCCGGCGGTAATCAAGAGACACCGAGCCACCCATAGGCGCCACTTGTTCCTAACCATAACGAGCAGCTATGACTCACTCAAGGGGGCTAACCCGCCTTAATCCCGTTAATCCATTCATTCGCGTCGCTAATTAGATGACGAGGCATTTGGCTAGTGTGTCATCCGCGGGGATGTGGATGTCGCCTAGCCCGATATTCAGACGTGTCTCCTTCAGCGACTCTATGCTTTGCGCGTCGTGGAGACAATGCCTGCAGATGTTCCGCCGTCGGTGTTGGACGCGCGATTCAGAATTCAAGATTATAGCCATGCCCCCTCCCACGAACATTTCCAGCGTTTTCAAGCCTACTAGTTTGGCCCTGTCGGAAGATAACTATCAGAAAAAGAGAAGAGCAGCGTTAGATCGTTCCATACCTTCTATTGAACGTGATAGGGGTCATGTTAAGATGTAACATATTTACCTGTTTTTCTGCTTCTTAAAGGGGATCCGTCCCCACGAAATCGCATGCCAAACTGATAGATGCCCGCAGTGCCACTATCGAGATTGTCATCACTAGGGACCTGTCATAAATGCCAAGTTTCCTGATTGCATTTCATTGTAAATCTTCGTACTATTCCTCTTTCGTCAACGACGAAGGGTATTACCTCGACTGACCATCGTCAACCAGCATCGCTTACGATAGGTTCCACGTTTGGAGTTACTGGCTAGTTCAAGAATTCACAGCCTGGCTCCTAGTTGCAAGGAGCCTCTACGCCACCCTCCGTATCTGATTGATTCAAATAATTTTTCAGTTCTGAGGTAATGATGGCTAAGTTTTCCTTTTTATCGTACTCGCTTGCCATAGCAATTATAGAGAACATGCCGAGGCGTTCGAGTTTGCTTTACCTCTGCCCAGGGTTTCGGGATTTTCTCGGCACGCCTCTGCGTTTGCCGCTCGGCTAGCACTCCTGCCGCCGTCAATGTCCGTGCACGTTTGAGTTTGAAATTGCCACGACGGGGCAATTAGCTTTGCTAATGGCACTATTACCTGTATCTTGTGGCGAGATATAGTTGGTCGTGCTCATGATGTCCCTTCCGATCTGCTGCTTCACGTTGACATTCAGAGCACTGACATAGAGAGCTAATTTTTCCAAACCCGTTCCCTTGGCAGTGGTTTCACTAGATAGTGATTAGGGACAGAGGGAATCTCGTTAATCCATTCATGCGCGTCACTAATTAGATGACGAGGCATTTGGCTAGTGTGTCATCCGCGGGGATGTGGCCATCGCCTAGCCCGATCTTCAGAGGTGTCTCCTTCAGCGACTTTAGCTGTCGCGCGTCGTGGAGACAATGCCTGCAGATGTTCGGCCGTCGGTGTTAGACGCGCGATTAAGATTTTGAGATTATAGCCATGCCCCCTCCCACGAACATTTCCAGCGTTTTAAAGCCTACTGGTTCGGCCCTGGACAGAGAAAAATTATGCGGAGAAAAGAAGTGTTTTGTTGCTGTCGGAAGAAAACCATCAGAGAAAGAGAAGAGTAGCGTTAGATCGCTCCATACCTTCTATGGAGCGTGAATGGAGTCGTGTTAGGGTGTCAGGTTGATGTTATAACCTTCTTCTGCCTCTTGGAGGGGATCCGTCCCCACGAAATCGCATGCCAAGTTGATAGATGCTCTCAGCGCCACCATCGAAATTGTCATCACTAGGGACCTGTCATAAATGCCAAGCCTCCTAAGTGCGTTGACCGTGAATCTTGGTACTATGCCTCTTGCGCCAACGACGAAGGGCAGTACCTCGACCGACCGGCCACCCATCTCTTCAAGTGCCGCTTCTTTCACCTCCTCATACTTGTCACGCTTTACCTCCGCGATCGCTTTAAGTGAGGCTCCATCCTCATAGCAGACGGCAACGTCGACTATGAAGACCCTTTCCCGGTTTTTTATGACCAGGTCCGGTTTTCGCCTTTCCCCTGCGACCGTAAGGAGCGTGGGCTCGCTTAATATCCTCGATTCTGGATAACTCTTGGTGATTTCCGACTCCACAATGTTCTGAATTTCATTGTGTCGATGTATCACCCGGTCTTTCCAGCGAGGACATCCTCCTAAGACGTGGCTTAGGGATTCAGGCCTTAACCTGCAATGACGACAATCAATGGGCCCCTCATATCCAGCTCTCGCTAATGTTGTTCGATTTCCAAATGTGTTGGTCCGTAGACGAATTGCATTAATCCGCCTACTTTCCGTGAGCAAGTCTCGGCGACTCAACCATTTGTGCGAGCAGATGTTATCCCGATAATATAGAACGCCCACCCCTTGGGAGCTAAGACTCTTCCATTTGGTAAATTCCTCCTGGAGTAGTCGATCCCTTATGGCCTGACATTCCTTAATATTATCCGGCAGCTGTATTCTGAGGTTTCGGGCCGCCTTTACGGCGATATTCACCTGGTCTGGACTCTCGGCAACTCCTCTGACAACTTCATCTTGCGATTTCGTCATCGAGATATGCCTTCTCAATACAGCAAGCTGTATAGAAGTCTCTAACCTCGGTAAACCCAGGCCCCCGTCTCGAGTTCTAGTGTACACGAAGTAGTTGGTAAGGCTGTCTGCTAGATGGAAAATCCTACGGATGATTTGACGAATCTCGTCATCCGCCTGTTTGAGTGCCGTTTTTGCTGGCATATCTAGCGTCAACGCATACCTGTACTTCGGATAGAGGTATTTCTTGATCAACTCTAGTTTCTGCATAGGCTTTAAGGTTTTTACACCCGCTGTCCTACTAACGCAGTCAACTAGTCTCCGGAGAGAGTCGCCCCCAGAGATACTCCCTTTCCAGGGAGTGAAGTCGATACCAAGATATCGGTAACTCTTGTCGGGACCCACGTACTCGACGTTCTCCCCTCTGATCTTGAGTTCGGGGTTTTCTATCGTCCAAGTTTTACGCAATGCTCTGATTTTGAACGAGCAGCACTTGGCGATGGAAAGGTTCATGCCTAGCGACTTAAAATAATCGACAGTTGTTAATATGTCATCCTCAGCTTCCTTAACGGATTTGTTGACCAAAGTCAAGTCGTCCGCGAAAGCCAAGACAGAGACTTCTCTGTCGCCTATGGCAATTCCTTTCCCCCGATTATCGAGGAACGTCAGGAGCGGGTCCACGACCGCATTGAACAGGAATGGAGACATCGGGTCTCCTTGTTTGACCCCACGTAGGAGTTCGAGTTCTACGTTGCCATCACAACCTTTAATAACTGTTTTGCATCCTTCGTAACTGCTAGCGATGTAACTAGCTATGTAAGAAGGAACTCCCAGCCTAGTGACAGCCGGCACGATGGCCTCATGAGGCACCGTATCGAAGGCTTTAGATATGTCCAATAATGAACATACCCCGCCTTCTTCCTTCTTCATAACTGCTAGTACTTTTTGCAGTATAGCCACGTTGTTAGCTGTACCCGCTTCACTAGTAAAACCTTTTTGACGGTAGCTGAACTCTACGTGCTTCCTCAGGCTTTCGTCGATTGTTCCGGAGAACAATCGGCTAATAACTGAGCTGATCGTTATTGGTCGCCAGTTGGCTATCAACAACGGATCTTTTCCACACTTAGGTATAAGCGCCGTACGATTGATTTTCCAGCTTTTCGGGTAATAGCCTGCGGCAAGGCAGCAATTAAACAGTAAGGTCATAATGACTAAGGCCTTTTCGGAGATGTCCGACTTCTCCACTCCATCGGGCCCGCAAGCGGTCTTAGCTTTCAGCCTCTTGTATCTTGATCGGATTTTTGCGATCTCAATCGGAGGGATCACTGTGACTCCCCTCAGTGCTTCAACTTTTCTCCCCCAGCTGCCCGGGAACGTTGTTTGTTCCCTATTACTCCAAAGAGTGCTATAAAGCGACTCTATGTCCTCCGTTTTAGGAAGGGAGGTTCTGGGCTGCTCGAGTTCGTACAGCTCATCCTTGACGATTAGATCCGCTAGGTGCTTCATATCCTTCTCGGCAAGGTGCTGTACTTTTTCGAAGTTGCGTTTCCTTCGGTTCGTCCTTCTATTGCTAGAAGCTCGTTTTCCCTCCTTTTGGCTCTTTCCAGGAATACCCTGCCGTTCGGCTGGCTTTTCTCTGGACATGAGGTCAGTCAGTTTTTCAACTGCCTGCTCGAGGCTTTCCAAACAAGCTTCAGGTATGCGGGCTGGGTCCCTCACTATGCTTTCTGCAACTGATACCAGTCGCAGAGCTAGTTCCGGATACTCCCTACCTTTCAACTTATTCTTCAACTCGTGGTAACTTCTGACCACCGAAGCGGCCAGTGTTCTCCGCCAAGTCACCTCTTCCTCTTCTCCGACAAGTATTTCAGGCACGGGCTGGAATATGTTGAATATTCCCTCGTCATTGTTAGTGTTATAAGTCGCATCCGTGATATTTGTCATATCCGAGTGGTTTTCCTCTGAACCAGAGTCAGACTCCGAGTCAGAGGTTGCCCTTTCGTCACCCGTAAGATCGTGGAGGGTGGGCTCTCTTGGATTTGCTGCCTCTTCTCGCCTTACTTGTCTTCGCCTCAAGTCAGATCGCTTGGAGCTGATCTGCTTGTTGGTCTTGCCGGGAAAGTATGGCTCTAAGGCTTTATTAATAAACCTCTCACCACTATAGCGGACCTCCAGCTCCTCCAGCAGCCTGGTCTCTTCTATTGTCCAGCCGCCCTCAAGCACTTTCCTCGGCTTAGGAGCACTTGGCTCAGCCGACTTAAGTCTAGCTTGGTTGCGGACTTCAGGGTGCTCGTGCCTCTCATGAGTCGCGAGCCCCCTTTGGGCAGTGAAGATTCTTGGGCAGCTGGCGCAGGGATAATCCCCTTGTTCCACTGGAACTATTCCGCTACAGTAGCGTTGGTGGATATTAACGCCTTGCCAGTTCTTAAAATCCTTGTTGCAGCCTCGGCATTTCCAGACAAATTTAAGGTTCGAGTGGTCAGCATCCATATGCTGCTCTACTTGCTTGGCTGTCTGGAGGAATTTGATTCCTCCCGACTGCCTGCATGTTATGCAGTCATGTTGGCCCTCCACCGGGAATAGGAGAGTTATTCTCTCGTTGTTGACTATGGGAGGTGCGGGCATGGCCTCAGCTGTATGGGCCACATCCCTGGGAGGATTACACTCGATGGTCGGCGTATTGATGTTATTTGCCGACGTCGCCCCAACGGTAACCGCTATAGAGTCCCCCCCCGGGTAATCCGATTGGGGGGATAAACCCGGACTTTTTCTCTTGAGCGAATCCATCACCATAATGCACTTGTTTTTCTGCTTGCATGGCTCTAGTTGTTTAGCCATCTCCATCGCCGACCAGCATCGCCGACGATAGGTGCCAGATTTGGTGTTACTGGCTAGTTCAAGAGTTCAAAGCGTGGCTCCTAGTCGCAAGGAGCCTCTACGCCACCTTCCGTTTCTGATCCATTTGGATCATTTTCCGGTTCTAGAGGTGATAATGGCCAAGTTTTCCTTTTGATCGTACTGACTTGCCATAGCAATTATAGAGGACATGCCGAGGCGTTCAACGTTGCTTCACCTCTGCCCAGGATTTTGGGATTTTCTCGGCACGCCTCTGGGTGCGCCTCTCGGCTAGCACTCCTACCGCCGTCAATGTCCGTGCACATTTGAGTTCGAGTTGCCACGACGGGGCATTTAGCTTTGCTAGTGGCACTATTCCCTATATCTTGTGGCGAGATATAGTTGGCCGCGCTCATGATGTCCCTTCCGATCTGCTGCCTGCTCCGCAGGCTTTTGCAATTTGGCCGGGCTTTTCGAGCTTAGCACGGTCGATGTTGTTTAGCCGTTGGCCTTATTCGCTCAATTAATAATGACGAATTTTCCCCCCCAGACGATCCCCCGTTGGGGTGCCAGACGGCTTGGCCGGTGACAGACTTTTTAGCGACGGGGTGCATCGACCACTTACGCCGGTCAATCCACACTCCTTCGCCACCTTCGTCCGACAGTTTTAACGCGAAAAGCGGCCCGGCGTCTCATTCGAGACACCGGGCCGCTCCCCGTCGTCACTATCCTTCGAAAGCTTTTTACGCAAAAAGCGGCCCAGTGCTCTTAATAGCAACTGAACCGCTCTAAGCATCATCTGTCCCCAGCTCAAGTACTAGCTCATCCCGGGTAGTCGTGTCGTCACTAATGAGGTGACGACCCTACGATTACCTTTTCGGATAAACTTAGCTACTTCAGGCACTAGTCTCACGAAGACAGTCACTACGTCACTAATGGGATGACGAATCCTGTGACTCTCTTTCTCCAGAAACATAGCTACCCCGGTACTCATGTTTGGAAAGTTCCCTTTCCACCGTTTAATGAGTGATCGGCGAGGGCTCGCCCGAGCCACCTCTACCACACATCTTTTGCTATCAGTAGACGCCCTTTACCCAGTTCTGGGATCGGGTGGTCTCCTGGTAGCTTTATGGGTATACGCCGTGTGGTCTGCTCCGGTAGCCTAGCCTGGTCCCACCCTTAAGAGAGCCCGGCTGCTTCCGCCGTATACCCTTCTTGTCAGTTCTGCTCTTGTTGACTTTATTTAATTAACGCAAAAAAGCGGTCCGGTGCTCTTACGAGCCACCGAACCGCCAATAGCGTCAACCCCGGCTTTTGCGTGTTTTGCTCTCAGAGAGGCCATATCGTCACTAATGAGATGGCGGGGCAATGGCCTCTCTTGATGAGATCTATTTCCACCGGTACTCATGTCTGGAGAACTACTTCCCCATCGTTTGATGAGTCTTCGTCGAGGGCTCGCTCGAGCCACCTCTACCACACATCTCGTGAAGCTGATAGACGCCCTTTGCCCAGTTCTGGGATTGGGTGGTCTATCAGCAACTTTTTAGGGTAGCCGCCGTGTGGTCTGCACCGAAAGTTCCAAACAAGCCTCTCCCTAGGGTGGTCTCGTTACTTCCGCCGTCTACCCTTTGCCAGTTGCGGTGTTTCTGGCTTTTATTTTTCTGACTTCACGGCTGTTCCTCTACGTGTAGGGAACTTTTTGCCACCTGCCGAATTGCTTTGTTTTCAGTTTTAGAGCTTATATGGTCGAATTGCCAGTTCGCCATTGCTAATCCGAAGTGCATGCTCTTCGGTTCTTGAGGCAAGTATGGCAGGCCTCTACCCCTGCCATCACCTTTCTATTATAGAGGTTGTGCTGACTAGTTCTATTAGTGCCTCGCCTCTGCCCTGGTTTTTGGGATTTGGCCAGCACACCTCTTCGCCGCTGACGTTAGCCTGCTCTAATCTGCAAGCAGAAAAGAGAAGTTACCACGGAGTACCACGAGGAGGTGTCAGTCGACTTGCCAAAGAGAGGCTTTTGCTAGGTGAGGACCTTTCGCTTACGGCTTCAGGATCTCACTTCGCCACCTCCAGCTGAGGATCCTTCTCGTCCAGGTGCCTGGTCTTACACACCGGGTTCCAGTTGAGTCTGCTCATTGGAGCTTCGCTCTGTCGAAACCCGGATTAATACGCCAAACCCTTCAGAGCTCTTTCCTGACCCTGAAGGCTTTTGCATGTACCCGGCTCGGCTACTCTGAAGCTGCCTCCCCGAACTACAATGCCACCCCTTTCGGCCTACGAGTACTTGGGTTTTCCTGAACGCCCAGCGTCACTAATGAGATGACGAGGCATTCATCTGGAATTCCATGTACCCCCAGAGTACTAGGATTGTCATAATTAGGACTAAAGATTCAGATTCAAGGCTAATACTTAGCCTTAAGAGAGTCATAGTTACTCCCGCCGTTTACCCGCGCTTGCTTGAATTTCTTCACGTTGACATTCAGAGCACTGGGCAGAAATCACATTGCGTCATCACCCGCTGGGGCCATCGCAATGCTTTGTTTTAATTAGACAGTCGGATTCCCCCGGTCCGTGCCAGTTCTGAGCTGATCGTTGAATGGCGGCCGAAGAGGACACCCGGGTCTCCCTTGCGGGCGACACCGGGGCCTCGCAGCAAGACGGTTCCGCGGGAGGCCAAGGCACGGGACCGAACTCGGATCCGTAATCAACGCCGTGAAGCGATGACACTTCACCTCGCACAGGCCCGGCACGTCAGCCGCGACCCGCTTCCTCGCCAAGCCCGACACGCCCCGATCCTCAGAGCCAATCCTTATCCCGAAGTTACGGATCCAATTTGCCGACTTCCCTTACCTACATTATTCTATCGACTAGAGGCTCTTCACCTTGGAGACCTGCTGCGGATATGGGTACGAACCGGCGCGACGCCTCCACGTGGCCCTCTCCCGGATTTTCAAGGTCCGAGGGGAAGATCCGGACACCGCTGCAACTGCGGTGCTCTTCGCGTTCCAAACCATATCTCCCTGCTAGAGGATTCCATGGAACTCGAACGCTTATGCAGAAAAGAAAACTCTTCCCGGATCTCCCGACGGCGTCTCCGGGTCCTTTTGGGTTGCCCCGACGAACTCTCTTGCGAGGGCCCGACTTTTTGACGGTTCCGCTGCCGGGTTCCGGAATAGGAACCGGATTCCCTTTCGCCCGACGGGTGTGAACATTTATTTTATAATAAATTTTATTATATAAACTTACACCACATCAACATCGGCTTTCGCCTAGGGCTTAGGATCGACTGACTCGTGTGCAACGGCTGTTCACACGAAACCCTTCTCCACGTCAGTCCTCCAGGACCTCGCTGGAGTATTTGCTACTACCACCAAGATCTGCACCGACGGCGGCTCCAGACGGCCTCACGGCCAGCCCTTCTGCGCTCACCGCCGCGACCCTCCTACTCGTCAGGGCTTCATGGTCGCCTTCAATCGAGAAGATATCGGGCAGAGTACCGCACATGCCTCTGACGGTCGAGTATAAGCACGACGCTTCAGCGCCATCCATTTTCAGGGCTAGTAACTTCGGCAGGTGAGTTGTTACACACTCCTTGGCGGATTCCGACTTCCATGGCCACCGTCCTGCTGTCTTAAGTTACCAACGCCTTTCATGGTATCCCATAAGCGTCGATTTAGGCGCTTTAACTCGACGTTTGGTTCATCCCACAGCGCCAGTTCTGCTTACCAAAAATGGCCCACTTGGCACTCTGATTCGAGTCTCGCGGCTTCATAAGAGTTCGAGCAAGCCGGAGATCTCACCCATTTAAAGTTTGAGAATAGGTTGAGATCGTTTCGATCCCAATACCTCTAATCATTCGCTTTACCGGATGAAACTCGTACGCGACGAGCGCCAGCTATCCTGAGGGAAACTTCGGAGGGAACCAGCTACTAGATGGTTCGATTAGTCTTTCGCCCCTATACCCAGTTCCGACGATCGATTTGCACGTCAGAATCGCTACGGACCTCCATCAGGGTTTCCCCTGACTTCGTCCTGACCAGGCATAGTTCACCATCTTTCGGGTCCCAGCGTGTACGCTCTTGGTGCGCCTCTTCTCGCAATGAGAACGAGACGCCCCGGGAATGCGGAGCGGCCACTTTGAGGGCGAACCGCTCATCTTCCCTCGGTCTACGCAAGGTAGACCTTTACTTTCATTGCGCCTTTAGGTTTAGTTATGTCCCAATGACTCGCGCACATGCTAGACTCCTTGGTCCGTGTTTCAAGACGGGTCCTGAAAGTACCCAAAGCTATAGCGTTGCAGATCGGCGTTTCAACGAGGTCTGTTCGAGAACATCGTAGCCAACAGTCGCCCGGGGACAGGATCGGCGCTAGGTCCGATCGCCGTCAAACACCGGACGCGCTTGCCACGAGCCGAACGCTAATTATAAAGTAGCGGCCCCGCGCCATCGTTATACCGTCGAGCGAGTCGGCCGGGATACCGAGGGTCCACGCGAAAAATTCACGTGGGCTCCACCCCGGACCTTAGACCGACACCCAACGGATCGCAACGTCCTACAAGAGGAAAAGTGCACGCGTTCGATATCGGTTCGAAAAACGAGCTGAGCGAACGACGCGAACGCCGTCCGTCACGAAACTCGTCAAACGCCGACGATCGAAACGCGATGAATTTC
>WOGN01003806.1:0-22265 GCA_015342105.1 Leptinotarsa texana
CGTATTTATCACAAAATTCTCACATAATTCTAAAAATGTCCCAAAACCTACGAAATTTCGGTAATATATTCCAGTTTTATGATATCACTCCAAATTGTATCATAAAGTATAGAAAAGTAAATCAGCAGTGTGAGTTATGCAATTCTCACGTTATTAACAAAATTGTTAATCGATTCGATTTCTAATATTGCAGAACCAAATGCACAATAATTTCCCAAAACCTATGAATAATACTATATAGATACGTCAATCAGCAGTGTGAATTGTGCAATTCTCACGTTATTAACAAAATTGTTTATCGATTTGATTTCTAATATTGTAGAAACATATCAACTAGGCTAAATCACGTATTTGTAACTTATTTCTCACATTATTCACAATAATGTCCCAAAACCTATGAAATTTCGGTAATACATCCCAGTTTTGTGATATCACTCCAAATTGTATTAAATATAATAGATATATCAGCAGTGTGAATTGTGCAATTCTTGAGTTATTAACAGAATTGTTCATCGATTTATTTTCTAATATTGCAGAAACATATGAAGTATTGCAAATCACGTATTTCTTCTTACGTATATCTCACATAATATCAGATACTATAGAAACGGTAATAGCAGTGTGAATTGTGGAATTCTTACGTTGTTAACAAAATTGTTTTCGATTTGATTTCTAATACTTCAGAAACATATGAACTTGGGTAAATCACGTATTTATCACAAAATTCTCACTTAATTCTAAAAATTCCCAATACTATGAAATTTCAGAGATACATTCCAGTTTTTTGATATCATCTCAAATGGTATCAAATACTATAGGCACGTTAATCAGCAGAGTGAATTGTGCAATTCTCACGTTATTATCAGAATTGTTCATCGATTTGATTTCTAATATTGCAGAAACATATGAACTATTTTAAATCACGTATTTCTTACGTATTTATCACATAATTCACAATAATACCCCAAAACTATGCAATTTCGGAAATATATTCCAGTTTTGTGATATCATCTCAAATGCTATCAAATACAATAAAAACGTTAATCAGCAGTGTGAATTGTACATTTATCACGTTATTGACACAATTGTATATCGATTTGATTTCTAATATTACAGAAACATAAGAACTAGGGTAAATCACGTATTTATCACATAATTTTCACATAACTCACAAAAAAGTCGCAAAAGCTATAAAATTTCGGGAGTTCATTCCAGTTTGGTGATATCATCCCAATTGTATCAAATACTATAGAACCATTAATCAGCAGTGTGAATTATGCAATTCTCACGTTATTAACAATATTGTTTATGAATTTTATTCCTAATATACTAGAAACATAAGAACTATTGCAAATCACGTATTTCTTACGTATTCCTCACATTTTTCACAGGAATGTCCCAAAAACTATGAAATTTTGTAATACATTCCAGTTTTGTAATATCTCTCCAAATTGTATTAAACACTATAGATACGTTATTCAGCAGTTTGAATTGTGCAGTTCTGAAGTTAAAAACAGAATTGTTCATCGATTTGATTTCCAATAATGCAGAAACATATGAATAGGATAAATCGCGTATTTTTGTGATATCATCTCAAATGGTATCAAAAACTATACAAACGTTAATCCGCAATGTGAATTGTGCAATTCTCAAGTCATTTACAAAACTGTATATCGATTTGATTTCTCATACTGCAGGAACATATGAACTAGGGTAAATCGCGTATTTCTCACATATTTCACAGGTATGTCACAAAAGCTATGAAATATCGAAGATACTTTCCAGTTTTGTGATTTCATCTCAAATTGAAACAAATACTATAGAAACGTAATCAGCAGTATGAATTGTGCAATTCTCACGTTATTAACACAATTTTTTATAGATCTAATCTCTATGCAGAAACAAATGAATAAGGTAAATCGCGTATTTCTCACATTTTTCACAGGAATGTCCCATTCCATTTCAATTGATTGATTATCGATTTGATTTCTAATATTGCAAAAACATAAGAACTTGGGTAAATCACGTATTTATCACAAAATTCTCACATAATTCACCAAAATGTCCCAAAACTATGAAATTTCGGAAATACATTCCAGTTTTGTGATTTCATCTCAAATGGTATCAAATACTATAGAAACGTTAATCAGCAGTGTGATTTGTTCAATTCTCACGTTATTAACAGAATTGTCTATCGATTTGTTCTCTAATATTGCAGAAACATATGAACTATTGTAAATCAAGTATTTCTCACGTATTTCTCACATATTTCACAGGAATGTCCGAAAAGCTATGAAATTTCGGAGGTACATTCCAGTTTTGTGATATCATCTAAAATTGTATCAAATACTATAGAAACGTAATCTGAAGTATGAATTGTGCAATTTTCACGTTATTACCACAATTGCTTATCGATTTGCAGAAACATATGAATTGGATAAATCGCGTATTTCTCACATTTTACACAGGAATGTCCCAAAAAGCTATGAAATTTCGAAGATACATTCCAGTTTTGTGATATCATCCCAATTGTTTGATTATCAATTTGATTTCTAATATTGCAGAAACATAAGAACTTTGGCAAATCACGTATTTATCACAAAATTCTCACATAATTCACCATTGTTTATCGATTTGATTTCTAATATAGGAGAACCAAATGAACTTGAGTAAATCACGTATTTCTTACTTATTTCTCACATATTTCCAATAATTTACCAAAACCTATGGAATTTCGGTAATTCAATCCAGTTTTGTGATATCACTCCAAATTGTATTAAATACAATAGATACGTTAACCAGCAATGTGAATTGTGCAATTCTCAAGTTATAACCAAAATTGTTTATCGATTTGATTTCTCATACTGCAGGAATATATGAACTAGGGTAAATCGCGTATTTCCCACATATTTCACAGAAATGTCCAAAAAGCTATGAAATTTCAAAGATACATTCCAGTTTTGTGATATCATCTCAAATTGTATCAAATGCTATAGAAACGTAATCTGCAGTATGAATTGTGCAATTCTCGCGTTATTAACACAATTGTTTATCGATTTGTTATCTATTATTGCAGAAACATATGACCTATTGCAAATCACGTATTTCGTAAGAAAAAGAAGTATTTCTCACATAATTCGAATAATGTCTCAAAAACTATGGAATTTCGGATATATTCCAGTTTTGTGATATCATCTCAAATTATATAGAAACGTAATCTGCAGTATGAATTGTGCAATTCTCATGTTATTAACACAATTGTTTATCGATTTGATTTTTAATATTGCAGAAACACAAGAACTAGGGTAAATCACGTATTTATGACACAATTTTCACCTAATTCACAAAAATGTGTCAAAAACTGTGGAATCACGTATTTGTAACATATTTCTCACATTATCCACAATAATGTCCCAAAACCTATGAAATTTCGTTATAACATTCCAGTTTTGTGATATCACTCCAAATTGTATCAAATACAATAGATACGTTAATCAGCAGTGTGAATTGTGCAATTCTCGCGTTATTAACACAATTGATTATCGATTCGATTTCTAATATTGCAGAAACATAAGAACTTGGGTAAATGACGTATTTACCACAAAATTCCCACATAATTAAAAAAAAATTTCCAAAAACTATGAAATTCCGGAAATACATTACAGTTTTGTGAAATCGTCTCAAATTGTATCTAATACTATAGATACGTTAATCAGCAGTTTGAATTGTGCAATTCTCACATTATTAACTGAATTTTTTATCGATTTGATTTCTAATATTGCAGAAACTTATGAATAGAATAAATCGCATATTTCTCACATTTTTCACAGGAATGTCCCATTCCAGATTTGTGATATCATCCCAATTGATAGATTATCGATTTGCAGAAACATAACAACTTGGGTAAATCACGTATTTATCACAAAATTCTCACATAATTCACCAAAATGCTATGAAATTTCGGAGATACATTCGTTAATCAGCAGTGTGAATTGTGCAATTCAACGTATCTATAGTATTTAATACAAATTTGGAGTTTTATCACAAAACTGGAACGCATTCCAGAAATTTCATAGTTTTTGTGACATTTTTGTGAATTATGTGAAAATTATGTAATAAATACGTGATTAACCCTAGTTCTTATGTTTCTACAATATTAAAAATCAAATCGATAAACAATTCTGTTAATAACGTGAGAATGCACAATTCACACTGCTGATTAAGGTTTCTATAATATTTGATATATTCTGGAGTGATATCACAAAATGTAGTACCGAAATTTAATAGCTTTTGGGACATTCCTGTGAAATATGTGAGAAATACGCGATTTACCCTATATTCATATGTTTCTGCAATATTAGAAATAAAATCGATAAACAATTTTGTTATTAACGTGAGAATAGCACAATTAACACTGCTGATAAACTTTTTATAGTATTTGACGATTTGAGATGATATCACAGTACAGGAATATATCTCGAAAATTCATAATTTTGGGACATTATTGTGAATTATGTGAGAAATACGTTATATACCCTAGTTCTTATGTTTCTTCAATAATAGAGATCAAATCGATAAACAGAATTCACACTGCTGATTAATGTTCCTAGAGTATTTGATACAATTTGAGATGATATCAGAAAACTGGAATGTATTCCCGAATTTTCATAGTTTTGGGACAATTTTTTGATTTATGTGAGAATTTTGTGATGAATACTTGATTTACCTTAGTTCATATGTTTCTGCAATATCAGAATCAAATCGATAAACAATTTTGTTAATAACGTGAGAATTGCACTATTCACACTGCTGTTTAACGTTTCTATAGTATTTTATACCATTTGGATAAACATAAGAACTAGGGTAAATCTCGTAATTATCACATAATTTTCACTTAATTCACAAAAATGTCACAAAAACTATTAAATTTTGGAGATACATTCCAGTTTTTTGATATCATCTCAAATTGTATCAAATACTGTAAAAAGTAATCACCAGTATGAATTGTGCAATTCTCACGTAATTAACATAATTGTTCATCGATTTGTTTTCTAATAATGCTAGTAACTTATGAACTATTATAAATCAAGTATTTCTTACGTTTCTGATTTCTAGTATTGCAGAAATATATGAACTAGGGTAAATCAAATATCTTTTATTTATTTCTCACATATTTCACAATAATGTTCCATAACCTATGAAGTTTCGGTAATACATTCCAATTTTGTGATATCATCACAAATTGAATCAATACTATAAAACGGTAATCAGCAGTGTTAATTGTGCAATTCCCACGTTATTAACACAATTGTTTATCGATTTGTTTCTAATATTTCACAGGAATGTCCCAAACGCTATGAAATTTCGGGAATACATTCCAGTTTTGTGATAACATCTCAAATGGTATCAAATACTATAGAAACGTTAATCAGCAGTGTGAATTGTGCAATTCTCACGTTTTCAACGAAACTGTCTATCGATTTGTTTTCTAATATTGCTGAAACATATGAACTAGGGTAAATCATGTATTTCTTTCTTATTTCTCACATAATTCACGATAATGTTTCAAAAGATATGAAATTTCGGAGATACATTCCAGTTTTGTGATATCATCTCAAATTGTATCAATACTGTAGAAACGTAAACTGCAGTATGAATTGTGCAATTCTCACATTATTAACAAAACTGTTTATCCATTTGATTTCTAATAATGCATTAATATATGAACTATTGAATATCATGTATTTCTTACGTATTTCTCACATAATTCACTCCAAATTGTATTAAATACTATAGATACGATGATCAGCAGTAATTGTGCAATTCTCACGTTATTAACACAATTGATTTTCGATTCGATTTCTGATATTAGAGAAACATAAGAACTTGGGTAAATCACGTATTTATCACAAAATTCTCACTCAATATGAGAAATACGCGATTTCCTATTCATATAATTCTGCAATATTAGTAAACAAATCGATAAACAATTCTGTTAATAACGTGAGAATTGCACAATTCACACTGCTGATTAACTTTTTATAGTATTTGATACAATTCGAGATTATATCACAAAACTGGAATGTATTCCCGAAATTTCATAGTTTTTGGGACATTTTTGTGAATTATATGACAATACTTAGAATTAGTTCATTGGTTTCTGCAATATTAGAAATCAAATCGATAAACAATTTTGTTAATAACGTGAGCAATAGATACGTTAATCAGCAAATTGTGAAATTTTTACATTATCAACTAAATTGTTTATCGATTTGATTTCTAATATTGCAGAAACATATAAACTATTGTATATCACGTATTTCTTATTTATCACATAACTGACAATAATGTCCCAAAAGCTATGAAATTTCGCAGATACATTCCTGTATCGTGATATCTCGAATTGTCAAATACTATAGAAACGTAATCTGCAGTATGAATTGTGCAATTCTCACGTTATTAACACAATCGTTTATCGATTTGTTTTCTAATGTTGCAGAAAAATATGAACTATTGCAAATCACGAATTTCTCAAGTATTTCTCACATAATTCACAATAATGTCCAGAAACTATGAAATTTCGTAATACATTCCAGTTTTGTGATATCACTCCAAACTGTATTAAATACTATAGATACGTTAACAGCAGTGTGAATTGTGCAATCTCCACGTTATTAACAGAATTGTTTATCAATATGATTTCTAATATTGCAGAAAAATATGAACTTGGATGAATCACGTATTTCTTAATTATTTCTCACATAATTCACAATATTGTTTCAGAACCTAGGAAATTTCTGTAAAACATTCCAGTTTTGTGATATCATCTCAAATTGTATCAAATACTATAGAAACGTTAATCAGCAGTGTGAGTTACGCAAATCTCACGTTATTAACAGAATTGTTTATCGATTTGATTTCTCATACTTCAGAAATATATGAATTGTGTTAATAACGTGATAATTGTACAATTCACACTGCTGATTAACGTTTCTATTGTATTTGATACCATGTGAGATGATATCACAAAACTGGAATGTATCTCCGAAATTTCATAGCTTTTGGGACATTCCTGTGAAAAATTCCTGTGAATTGTTCAATTCAACGTATCTATAGTATTTAATACAAATTTGGAGTTTTATCACAAAACTGGAATGTATTCCCGAAATTTCATAGTTTTTGTGACATTTTTGTGAATTATGTGAAAATTATGTGATTCATACGTGATTTACTCTAGTTCTTATGTTTCTGCAATATTAGAAATCAAATCGATTTACAATTGTGTAAATAACGTGATAATTGTACAATTCACACTGTTGATTACCGTTTCTGTTGTATTTGATACCATTTGAGATGATATCATAAAACTGGTATATATTCTCGAAATTTCATAGTTTTGGGACATTATTGTGAATTATGTGAGAAATACGTGAGAAATAAGTGTTTTACAATAGTTCATATGTTTCTGCAATATAGAAATCAAATCGATAAACAATTCTGTTAATAACGTGAGAATTGCACAATTCACAGTGCTGATTAACGTTTCTATAGTATTTGATACCATTTGAGACGATATCACAAACTGGAATATACCTCCGAAATTTCATATTTTTGAGACATTATTGTGAATTATGTGAGAATTTTGTGATAAATACGTGATTTACCCAAGTACTTATGTTTCTGCATTATTAGAAATCAAATCGATAATCAATCAATTGGGATGATACCACATATCTGGAATGGGACAAACCTGTGGAAATATGAGAAATACGCGTTTTACGATCGATAAACAATTTAGTAATAATGTGAGAATTGCAAAATTCAAACTGCTGATTAACATATCTATAGTATTTAATACAATTTGCAGTGATATCACAAAACTGGAATGTATTACGAAATCTCATAGTTTTTGGGACATTATTGTGAATTATGTGAGAAATACGCGATTTACCCTAGTTCATATGTTTCTGCAATATTGGAAATCAAATCGATAAACAATTGTGTTAATAACGTGAGAATTGCACAATTCAAACTGCTGAATAAACGTATCTATAGTATTTGATACAATTTGAGATGAAATCACAAAACTGGAATGTACTCCGAAATTTCATACCTTTTATGACATTCCTGTGAAATATGTGAGAAACACGCTATTTACCCTAGTTAATATGTTCCTGCAGTATGAGAAATCAAATCGATAAATAATTTTGTTAATAACTTGAGAATTGCACAATTCACATTGCTGATTAACGTATCTATTGTATTTAATACAATTTGGAGTGATATCACAAAACTGGAATGTATTACCGAAATTTCATAGGTTTTGGTACATTATTGTGAAATATGTAAGGAATAAGTAAGAAATACGTGATTTACTCAAGTTCTTAATAGAAATCAAATCGATAATCAATCAATTGGAATGATATCAGAAAACTGGAATGTATTGTAATGAATCTGAGGCCAGCCCTGACAGTTGCTGCACGCGCCGGGATCGTGACTGCGGCAAAGAATGCGGTCAGATCAGTCACGAAAACTCCGTGTACGTCGAGGAACAATCAACAATGTTCGTTCCCGCTATATAAAGGCCTCCAGTACCTAGGTTGGGGAGTCTGTACTTAGAAAGCGAGTTGTTAACAAATTGTGAATATAAATTAACATGTGTAAATGAATTAGTTAGTGAAATATTGTAAAAATGAATTAGTTTAAGACAGTTAGTTCTTTAATTCGTTACAGTATCTCAGAAATTTCATAGCTTTTGGGATATTCCTGTGAAAAATGTGAGAAATACGCGATTTACTCTAGTTCATAAGTTTCTGCAATATTAGAAGTCGAATCGATAAACAATTTAGTTAATAATGTAAGAATTGCACAATTCAAAGTGCTGAAAAACGTATCTATAGTTTTGATACAATTTGAATTGATATCACAAAACTGGAATGTATTACGAAATTTAATAGTTTTTGGGACATTATTGTGAATTATGTGACAAATACGTAAGAAATACGTGATTTGCAATAGTTCATATGTTTCTACAAGATTATAAACGAAATCCATAAACAATATTGTTGATAACATGAGAATTGCACAATTCACAACTGCAAATTAACTTTTCTATATTTATATCATTTGAGATGATACCACAAAACTGGAATATAGTCCCGAAATTTCATAGTTTTGTGACATACCTGTGAAATATGTGAGAAATACTCGATTTATCCTAGTTAATATGTTCCTGCAGTGTGAGAAATCAAATCAATAAAAAATATTGTTGATAAATTGAGAATTGCACAATTCTCACTGCTGATTAACGTTTCTATAGAATTGGATACCATTTTTACATGACATCACATTTTTTTGAATTATGTGGGAATTTTGTGGTAAATATCTAGTATTTAATACAATTTGGAGTGATATCACAAAACTGGAATGTATTACCGAAATTTCATAGGTTTTAGGACATTATAGTGGAATATGTGAAAAATATGTAAGAAATACGTGTTTACTCAAGTTCTTATGTTTCTGCAGTATCAGAAATCAAATCGATAAACAATTTTGTTAATAACTTGAGAATTGCACAAGTCACATTGCTGATTAACGTATCTATTGTATTCCATACAATTTGGAGTGATATCACAAATCTAAAATGTAAGAAATGCGTGTTTTATAATAGTTCATATGTTTCTGCAGTATGAGAAATCAAATCGATAATCAATTTTGTTAATAACTTGATAATTGAACAATTCACACTGCTGATTAACGTTTCTATAGTATAAGATACCATTTGATATGATATCACACAACTCACATAATCACATATATCACATAACTCACACTGCTTTTCAATACTTTTTGATACAATTTGATACAATTTGGAGTGATATCACAAAACTGGAATGTTTTATCGAAATTTCATAGATTTTGCGACGTAATTGTGGAATATGTGAGAAATACGTTTACCCTATTCATATGTTTCTGCAATATTAGAAATCAAAGCGTTAAACAATTGTGTTAATGACGTGAGAATTGCACAATTCATATTGCTGATTACGTTTCTATAATATTAGATACAACTTGAAATGATATCACAAAACTGGAATGTATTAGGAAATTTCATAATTTTTGGGACATTATTGTGAGTTATGTGAGAAATACGTAAGAAATACGTGATTCATTCAAGTTCATTTTGTTCTTCAATATTAGAAATCAAATCGATGAACAATTTTTTTAACAACGTGAGAATTGCAAAACTCACACTGCTGTTTCTATATTATTTGATACAACTTGAGATGATATCACAATACTGGAATGTATCCCCGAAATTTCATAGATTTTAGGACATTTTTGTGAATTATGTGAAAATTATGTAATACATACGTCATTTACCCTAGTTTATATGTTTCAGCAATATTAAAAATCAAATCGATAAACAATTGTGTCAATAACGTGAGAATTGCACAATTCACTCTGCTGATTAACGTTTCTATAGTATTTGATACCATTTGAGATGATATCACAAAACTGGAATATATTCCCGAAATTTCATAGTTTTTGGACATTATTGTGAACTATGTGAGAAATAAGTAAGAAATACGTGATTTACTGAAGTTCTTAGGTTTCTGCAATATTAGAAATCAAATCGATAATCAATCAATTGGGATGATATCACAATCTATAGTATCTATAGTATTTGATACAATTTGTAGTTTTATCACAAAACTGGTATGTATTCCAGAAATTTCATAGTTTTTGTGACATTTCTGTGAATTATGTGAAAATTATGTGAGAAAAACGTGATTTCACCTAGTTCATATGTTTCTGCAATATTAGAAAACAAATCGATAAACAATTCTGTTAGTAACGTGAGAATTGCACAATTCATACTGCTGATTAACTTTCTATAGTATTTGATACAATTTGAGATGATATCACAAAACTGGAATGTATTCCCGAAATTTCATAATTTTGGGACATTTTTGGAATTGTGAGAGAATTTTATGATTCACCCAAGTTCATATGTTTCTGCAATATTAGAAATCAAATCGAAAAATATTTTTGTTAGCAACGTGAGAATTGCACAATTCACACTGCTATTAACGTTTCTATAGTATTTGATACAATTTGGGGTGATATCACCAAATTGGTATGTATCTTCGAAATTCCATAGCTTTTGGGACATTCCTGTGAAAAACGTGAGAAATACGCGTTTTACCTTATTGCATATGTTCCTGCAGTATGAGATATCAAATCGATAAAAAATTTTGTTAAAAACTTGCACAAGTCACATTGCTGATTAACGTATCTATTGTATTCCATAAAATTTGGAGTGATATCACAAAACTGTAATGTATTATTGAAATTTCATAGGTTTTGGGACATTATTGAGAAATATGTGAGAAATGAGTAAGAAATACTTAATTTACTCAAACTCATTTGGTTCTGCAATATAAGAAATCAAGTCGATAAACAATCAATTGGGATGATATCACAAAACTGGAATGTATCTCCAAAATTTCATTGCTTTTGGGACATTCCTGTGAAAAATGTGAGGAATTCGCGATTTATCCTATTCATATGTTTCTGCAATATTAGAAATCAAACCGATAAACAATTTTGTTAATAATTTGAGAATTTCACAATTCACACTGCTGATTAACGATTCTATAGTATTGGATACCATTTTTAGATGATATCACAAAAGTGGAATGTTTTTTCGAAATTCATATTTTTGGGACAGTTTTTTGAATTATGTGAGAATTTTGTGGTAAATGTGTCATTAACCCGAGTTCTAATGTTTCTGCAATATTACAAATCGAATCGATAATCAATTGTGTTAATAACGTGAGAATTGCACAATTTACACTGCTGATTAACGTATCTTTTGTATTCAATACAATTTGGAGTTTTATCACAAAACTGGTATGTATTCCCGAAATTTCATAGTTTTTGTGATATTTTTGTGAATTATGTGAAAATTATGTGAGAAAAACACGATTTCACCAAGTTCATATGTTTCTGCAATATTAGAAATCAAATCGAAAATCATTTCTGTTAACAACGTTCACAGTTCAAACTGCTGAGTAACGTACCTATAGTATTCAATACAATTTGAGATGATATCACAAAACTGGAATATATTCCCGAAATTTCATAGTCTAGGGACATTATTGTGAATTATATGAGAAATTCGTAAGAAATACGTGATTTGTAATAGTTCATATGTTTGTACAATATTGAAAATGAAATCCATAAACAATATTGTTAATAACATGAGAATTGCACAATTCACAACTGCAGATTAACGTTTCTATAGTATTTCATACCATTTGAGATGATAACACAAAACTGGAATATATTCTCGAAATTTATTAGTTTTGTGACATTATTGTGAATTATGTTAGAAATACGTAAAAAATACGTGATTTACAATAGTTCATATGTTTCTGCAATATTAGAAGTCAAATCGATAAACAATTGTGTTAATGAAGTGAGAATTGCACATTTCACACTGCTGATCAACGTATCTATAGTATTTAATACAATTTGAGATGATATTACAAAACTGGAATGTATCTTCGAAATTTCATAGGTTTTGTGACATTCTTGTAAAATATGTCAGAAATACGCGATTTACCCTAGTTCATATGTTCCTGCAGTATGAGAAATCGAATCGATAAACAATTTTGTTAATAATTTGAGAATTGCACGATACACTGCTGATTAACGTTTCTATAGTATTGGATAACATTTTTAGATGATATCACAAAACTGGAATGTATTCCTGAAATTTCAAAGTTTTGGGACATTTTAGAGAATTATGTGAGAAATTTGTGATAAATACGTGATTTACCCAAGTTCTTATGTTTCTGCAATATTAGAAATCAAATCGATAATCAATCAATTGCGATGACATCACAAATCTGGTATTGGACATTCCTGTGAAAAATGTGAGAAATACGCGATTTATCCTATTCATATGTTTCTGCAATATTGGAAATCAAATCGATAAAAAATTAATTAATAATGTGAGAATTGCACAATTCAATCTGCTGATTAACGAATCTATAGTTCTTAATACAATTTGGAGTGATATTACAAAACTGGAATGTATTACGGAATTTCATAGTTTTTGGGACATTATTGTGAATTAAGTGAGGAGTACGTAAGAAATACGTTATTTGAAATAGTTCATATGTTTCTGCAATAATAGAAAACAAATCGATAAACAATTGTGTTGATAACGTGAAAATTGTACAATTCATACAGTATCATATAGTTTCTATAGTATTCAATACAATTTGAAATGATGTCACAAAACTGGAATGTATCTCCGAAATTTCATAGCTTTTGTGACATTCCTGTGAAATGTGTGAGAAAAACAAGACTCACCACATTCATATGTTTCTGCAATATTAGTAATTAAATCGATAAACAATTGTGTTAATAAGTTGATTTTGTTAAAAACTTGTGAATTGCAGAACTCACATTGCTGATAAACGTATCTATTGTATTCCATGAAATTTGGAGTGATATCACGATACTGAAATGTATTACCAAAATTTCATAGGTTTTGGTACATTATTGTGAAATATGTGAGAAATAAGTAAGAAATAGGTGATTTACTCAAGTTCTTATGTTTCTGCAATATTAGAAATCAAGTCGACAATCATCAATCAATTGGGATGATATCGATAATCAATTGTGTTAATAACGTGTGAATTGCACAATACACACTGAAGATTAACGTTCCTATAGTATTTGAAGCAATATGAGATGATATCACAAAACTGAAATATATTCCCGAAATTTCATAGTTTTGTGACATTATTGTAAATTATGTGAGAAATACGTAAAGAATACGTGATTTACAATAGTTTTTATGTTTCTGCAATATTAGAAATCAAATCGATAAACAATTGTGTTAATAACGTGAGAACTGCACAATTCATACTGCTGATTACGTTTCTATAGTATTTGATACAATTTCATATTTTTTCATATTTTCATTCATTTCATATTTTTGGGACAGCTTTTTGAATTATGTGGTTATTTTGTGGTAAATATGTCATTTACTCAATTAATTATGTTTCTGCAATATTACAAATCGATTCGTTAATCAATTGTGTTAATAACGTGTGAATTACACAATACACACTGCAGATTAACGTTTCTATAGTATTTGATACAATTTGAGATAATATCACAAAACTGGAATGTATTCCCGAAATTTCATAATTTTGGGACATTTTTTGAATTGTGAGAGAATTTTGTGATAAATACGTGATTCACCCATGTTCATATGTTTCTGCAATATTAGAAATCAAATCGAAAAACATTTTTGTTAACAACGTGAGAATTGCACAATTCACACTGCTATTACCGTTTATATAGTATTTGATACAATTTGGGATGATATCACAAAACTGGAATGTGTCTTCAAAATTCCATAGCTTTTGGGACATTCCTGTGAAAAATGTGAGAAATACACGATTTACTTTATTTCATATGTTTCTGCAATATTAGAAATCAAAGCGAAAATCAATTTTGTTAACAACGTAAGAATTGTACAATTCAAAATGCTGATTAACGTATCTATAGTATTTATTACAATTTGAGATGATATTACAAAACTGGAATATATTCCCGAAATTTCATAGTTTAGGGACATTATTGTGAAATATGTGAGAAATACGCGATTTACCCCATTCATATCTTTCTGCAATATTAGAAATTAAATCGAAAAACAATTGTGTTAATAACGTGAGAATTGCACAATTCATACTGCTGATTATGTTTCGATAGTATTTGATACAATATGAGATGATATCACAAAACTGGAATGTATTGCCGAAATTTCAAAGTTTTGGGACATTCTGGTGTAATATGTGAGAAATTTGTGATAAATACGTGATTTACCCAAGTTCTTATGTTTCTGCAATATTAGAAATCAAATCGATAAACAATTCAGTTAATAATGTGAGAGTTGCACAAATTGCTGATTAACGTATCTATAGTTCTTAATACAATTTGGAGTGATATTACAAAACTGGAATGTATTACGAAATTTCATAGTTTTGGTACATTATTGTATATTTTGTGACATTCCTGTGAAATATGTGAGGAATACGCGATTTACCCTAGTTCATATGTTCCTGCAGTATGAGAAATCAAATCGATAAACAATTTTGTTAATAATTTGAGAATTGCACGATTTACACTGCTGATTAACGTATTGGATAACATTTTTAGATGATATCACAAAACTGGAATGTATTCCCGAAATTTCATATTTTTTGGACAGTTTCTTGAATTATGTGAGAATTTTGTGGTAAATATGTCATTTACCCAAGTTCTTATGTTTCTGCAATATTACAAATCGAATCGATAATCAAATGTGTTAATAACGTGAGAATTGCACAATTCACACTGCTGATTAACGTATCTATAGTATTTAATACAATTTGAGATGATATTACAAAACTGGAATGTATCTCCGGAATTTCATACCTTTTGTGACATTCCTGTGGAATATGTGGGAAATACGCGATTTACCCTAGTTCATATGTTCCTGTAGTATGAGAAATCGAAACGATAAACAATTTTGTTAATAATTTGAGAATTGCACGATATACACTGCTGATTGTTTCTATATTATTGGATAACATTTTTAGAAGAAATCACAAATTTGGAATGTATTCATGAAATTTCATATTTTGTGGTAAATATGTCATTTACCCTAGTTCTAATGTTTCTGCAATATTACAAATCGAATCGATAATCAATTGTGTTAATAACGTGGGAATTGGACAATTCAAACTGCTGATTAACGTATCTATAGTATTCAATACAATTTGGAGTTTTATCACAAAACTGGTATGTATTCTCGAAACTTCATTGTTTTTGTGATTTTTTTGTGAATTATGTGAAAATTATGTGAGAAATACGCGATTTCACCCAGTTCATATGTTTCTGCAATATTAGAAAACAAATCGATGAACAATTCTGTTAGTAACGTGAGAATTGCACAATTCATACTGCTGATTAACTTTCAGTATTTGATACAATTTGAGATAATATCACAAAACTGGAATGTTTTCGCGAAAATTCATATTTTTGGGAGAGTTTTTTGAATTCTGTGAGAATATTGTGGTAAATATGTCATTTACCCTAGTTCCAAGGTTTCTGCAATATTACAAATCGAATCGATAATCAATACTGTTAATAACGTGAGAAATGCACAATTTACACTGCTGATTAACGTATTTTTGTGTTTAATACAATTTATAGTGATTACAGATATTTCATAGGTTTTTGTGACATTCCTGTGAAAAATGTGAGAAATACGCGATTTATCCTATTTATATGTTTCTGCAATATTAGAAATCAAATCAATTTCCCATTTTTTTGAATTATGTGAGAATTTTGTGTAGAAATCGATCGATAATCAATTGTGTTAACGTGAGAATTGCACAATTCACACTGCTGATTAACGTATCTATAGTAGTACTTAATACAATTTGGAGTGATATTACAAAACTGGAATGTATTACGAAATTTCATAGTTTTGGGACATTTTTGTGAATTATGTGAGAAATCAAATCGATAATCAATTTTGTTAATAACTTGATAATTGCACAATTCACACTGCTGATTAACGTTTCTATAGTATTAGATACCATTTGATATATCACAAAACTGGAATGTTTTGGGACATTATTGTGAATTATGTGAGAAATACGTAAGAAATACGTAATTTGCAATAGTTCATATGTTTCTGCAATAGAAGAAAACAAATCGATAACAATCCTTTTAATAACTTGAGAATTGGACAATTCAAACTGCTGAATAACGTTTCTATAGTATTTGAAACCATTTGAGATGATATCACAAAACTTGAATGAATTTCCGAAATTTCATAATTTTGGGACATTTTTGTGAATTATAAGAAATACGTAAGAAACGCGTGTTTCACAATAGTTCATATGTTTGCGCAGTATGAGAAATCAAGTCGATAATCAATTTTGTTAACTTGATAATTGCACAATTCGATAATCAATCAATGGGATGATATCACATAACTGGAATGTATCTCCGAAATTTCATAGCTTTCGTGACATTCCTGTGAAAAATGTGAGAAATACGCGATTTATCCTACTAATATATTTCTGCAATATTAGAAATCAAATCAATATCCCATATTTTTGAATTATGTGAAAATTTTGTTTACAAATCGATCGATAATCAATTGTGTTAACATGAGAATTGCACAATTCACACTGCTGATTAACGTATCTATTGTACTTAATACAATTTGGAGTGATATTACAAAACTGGAATGTATTACCAAATTTTATAGTTTTGGGACATTATTGTGAATTATGTGAGAAATATAAGTATTTCTCACATAATTCTAAGGAAATACGTGTTTTGCAATAATTCATATGTTTCTGATATATTACAAAAAAAAAAACGGTAAACAATTGTGTTAATAACGTGAAAATTGCACAATTCATACTGCAGAATACGTTTTTATAGTATTTGATACAATTTGAGATGATATCACAAAACTGGAATGTATCTCCGAAATTTCATAGCTTTTTTGACATTACTGTGAAAAATGTGAGAAATACGCGATTTACCCAAGTTCATATGTTTCTGCAATATGAGAAATCAAATCGATAAACAATTCTGTTAATAACTTGAGAATTGCACAATTCACATTGCTGATTGACGTATCTATTGTATTTAATACAATTCGGAGTGATATCACAAAACTGTAATGTATTATTGAAATTTCATAGGTTTTGGGACATTATAGAGGAATATGTGAGGAATGAGTGAGAAATACGTGATTTACTCAAATTCATTTGGTTCTGCAATATTAGAAATCAAATCGATAAACAATCAATTGGGATGATATCACAAAACTGGAATGTATCTCCAAAATTTCATAGCTTTTGGGACATTCCTGTGAAAAATGTGAGAAATACGCAATTTATCCTATTCATATGTTTCTGTAATATTAGAAATCGAATCGATAAACAACTTATTCATTAATGTCAGAATTGCACAATTCAAACTGCTGATTAACGTATCTATAGTATTTAATACAATTTGGAGTGATATCACAAAACTGGAATGTATTACGAAATTTTATAGTTTTTGGGACATTATTGTGAATTATGTGAGGAATACGTAAGAAATACGTGATTTGCAATAGTTCATATGTTTGTACAATATTAGAAATGAAATCCATAAACATTATTGTTAATAACATGAGAATTGCACAATTCACAACTGCAGATTAACGTTTCTATAATTTTTCATACCATTTGAGATGATAACACAAAATTGGAATATATTCCAGAAATTTGATAGTTTTGTGACATTATTGTGAATTACGTTAGAAATACGTGAAAAATACGTGATTTACAATAGTTCATATGTTTCTGTAATATCGGAAGTCAAATCGATAAACAATTGTGTTAATAACGTGAGAATTGCACAATTCATACTGCTGATTACGTTTCTATAGTATTTGACACAATTTGAGATGATATCACAAAACTAGAATGTATCTCCGAAATTTCATAGCTTTTGTGACATACCTGTGAAATATGTGAGAAATACGCGACTTACCCTAGTTCATATATTCCTGCAGTATGAGAAATCAAATCGATAAACAATTTTGATAATAACTTGAGAATTGCACAATTCACATTGCTGATTAACGTATCTATTGTATTTAATACAATTTGGATTGATATCACAAAACTGGAATGTAATATTGAAATTTCATAGCTTTTGTGACATTCCTGTGAAATATATGAGAAATACGCGATTTCTCTAGTTCATATGTTCCTGCAGTATGAGAAATCAAATCGATAAACAATTTTGTTAATAACGTGATAATTGCACAATTCATACTGCTGATTAACTTCCTATAGTATTTGATACAATTTGAGATGATATCACAAAACTGGAAAATATTCCCGAAATTTCATAATTTTGGGACATTTTTTGAATTGTGAGAGAATTTTGTGATAAATACGTGATTTACCCAAGTTCATATGTTTCCGCAATATGAGAAATCAAATCGATAAATAAATGTGTTAATTACTTGAGAATTGGACAATTCACATTGCTGATTGACGTATTAATTGTATTCAATACTATTTGGAGTGATATCACAAAACTGTAATGTATTCTTGAAATTTCATAAGTTTTGGAACATTATTGAGAAATATGAGGGAAATAAGTAAGAAATACGTGATTTACTCAAATTCTGCAATATTAGAAATCAAATCGATAAACAATGGTGAATTATGTGAGAATTTTGTGATAAATACGTGATTTACTCAAGTTCTCATGTTTCTGCAATATTAGAAATCAAATCAATAATCAATCAATTGGGATGATATCACAAAACTGGAATATTAAAATTCAAATCGATAAACAATTTAGTTAATAATGAGAGAATAGCACAATTTAAACTGCTGATTAACGTTTCTATAGTATTTAATACAAATTGAGATGATATCACAAAACTGGAATGTATCTCCGAAATTTCATAGCTTTTGTGACATTCCTGTGAAATATGTGAGAAATACGAGATTTACCCTAGTTCGTATGTTCCTGCAGTATGAGAAATCGAATCGATAACAATTCTGTAAATAATTTGAGAATTGCACGATTTACACTGCTGATTAACGTTTCTATAGTATTGGATAACATTTTTAGATGATATCACAAAACTGGAATGTATTCCCGAAATTTCATATTTTTGGGACAGTTTTTTGAATTATGTGAGAATTTTGTGGTAAATTTGTCATTTCCCCAAGTTCTTAAGTTTCTGCAATATTACAAATCGCATCGATAATCAATTGTGTTAATAACGTGAGAATTGCACAATTCAAACTGCTGATTAACGTATCTATAGTATTTAATACAATTTGAGAGGATATCACAAAACTGGAATATATTCCCGAAATTTCATAGTTTAGGGACATTTTTGTGAATTATGTGAGAAATACGCGATTTACCCTATTCATATGTTTCTGCAATATTAGAAATTAAATCGAAAAACAATTGTGTTAATAACGTGAGAATTGCACAATTCATACTGCTGATTATGTTTCTATAGTATTTGATACAATTTGAGATGATATCACAAATCTGGAATGTATTCCCTAAATTTCATATTTTTGGGACAGCTTTTTGAATTATGTGAGAATTTTGTGGTAAATATGTCATTTACCCAAGTTCTTATGTTTCTGCAATATTACAAATCGAATCGATAATCAATTGTGTTAATAAAGTGAGAATTGCACATTTCACACTGCTTATTAACGTATCTATAGTATTTAATACAATTTGAGATGATATCACAAAACTGGAATGTATCTCCGAAATTTCATAGCTTTTGTGACATTTCTGTGAAATATGTGAGAAATACGCGATTCACCCTAGTTCATATGCTCCTGCAGTATGAGAAATCGAATCGATAAACTATAGTATCTATAGTATTCAATACAATTTGAGATGATATCACAAAACTGGAAAATATTTCCGAAATTTCATAGTTTAGGGACATTATTGTGAAATATGTGAGAAATACGCAATCGCGTAAAACTACCCTATTCATATGTTTCTGCAATATTAGAAATTAAATCGAAAAACAATTGTGTTAAAAACGTGAGAATTGCACAAATCATACTGCTGATTATGTTTCTATAGTATTTGATACAATTTGAGATGATATCACAAAACTGGAATGTATTCCCTAAATTTCATATTTTTGGGACAGTTTTCTGAATTATGTGAGAATTTTGTGGTAAATATGTCATTTACCCAAGTTCTTATGTTTCTGCAATATTACAAATCGAATCGATAATCAATTGTGTTCAATAACGTGAGAATTGAACAATTCACACTGCTGATTAACGTATCTTTTGTATTTAATACAATTTGGAGTGATATCACAAAACTGGAATGTATTACCGAAATTTCATAGGTTTTTTGACATTATTGTGAAATATGTGAGAAATTAGTAAGAAATACGTGATTAACTCAAGTTCTTATGTTTCTGCAATATTAGAAATCAAATCGATAATCAATGGGATGATATCACAAAACTGGAATGTATTCCCTAAATTCCATATTTTTGGGACAGCTTTTTGAATTATGTGGTAATTTGGTGGTAAATATGTCATTTACCCAATTAATTATGTTTCTGCAATATTACAAATCGAATTCACACTGCTATTACCGTTTATATAGTATTTGATACAATTTGGGAAGATATCACAAAATTGGAATGTGTCTTCAAAATTCCATAGCTTTTGGGACATTCCTGTGAAAAATGTGAGAAATACACAATTCACCCTATTTCATTGTTTCTGCAATATTAGAAATCAAATCGATAAACAATTTAGTTAATAATGTGAGAATTGCACAATTAAATCTGCTGATTAACGTATCTATAGTTCTTAATACAATTTGGAGTGATATTACAAAACTGGAATGTATCTTCGAAATTGCATAGCTTTTGGGACATTCCTGTGAAAAATGTGAGAAATACACGATTTACCCTATTTCATATGTTTCTGCAATATTAGAAATCAAATCGAAAATCCATTTTGTTAATAATTTGAGAATTGCACGATTTACACTGCTGATTAACGTATTGGATATCATTTTTAGATGACATGACAAAACTGGAATGTATTCCCGAAAATTCATATTTTTTGGATAGTTTTTTGAATTATGTGAGAATTTTGTGGTAAATATGTCATTTACCCAAGTTCTTATGTTTCTGCAATTATACAAATCGAATCGATAATCAATTGTGTTAATAACGTGAGAATTGCACAATTCATACTGCTGATTATGTTTCTATGGTACAATTTGAGATGATATCACAAAACTGGAATGTATCCCCAAAATTTCATAGCTTTTGTGACATTCCTGTTTATCGAATCGATAAACAATTTTGTTAATAATTTGAGAATTGCACGATTTACACTGCTGATTAACGATTCTATTGTATTGGATAACATTTTCAGACGATATCACGAAACTGGAATGTATTCCCGAAATTTCATATTTTTGGGACAGTTTTTTGAATTATGTGAGAATTTAGTGGTAAATTTGTCATTTCCCCAAGTTCTTATATTTCTGCAATATTACAAATCGAATTGATAATCAATTGTGTTAATAACGTGAGAATTGCACAATTCTAACTGCTGATTAACGTATACAATTTGAGA
>WOGN01003807.1:0-14802 GCA_015342105.1 Leptinotarsa texana
TTCGGATAACCACATAAAGGGGCCATGTATGTGAATTACAAATCTGAAGGTCTCCCGGAGAGGAGGCGACCCAATTAATATATATGTGTAAAAAATCAAAAGATCTCCTGAGCAGGAGGCGACAAAAAAAATTTATTGTTTTTTATCACAAAAAGTGTGACAAAAAATGGGTCGCAGCATTGCTGCGAGAAAGGCCGCTGCGCCCACTCGACGAAGCTTCTATCAAATTGATGTCAATTTGACAGGAGGAGCCTGGACAAATGCGCCCTAATGGGAAGCAACGTCCATAAAATTAGAAAAGAAGAAGAAGAAGAAATTTTTGATTCCAGATGTTTAAAGTTTAAATTTTACAGATTGTTATACCTAATGAAGTCATTTTTAATTTCAGAGCACATAGAGAATGATGATCTGTAGATGACGAATCACCAAAATAATGAATAGAGAATTAAAACCTAGCAAAGAAGAAATAACAAAACTATTGAGAGCAGCTCAAAAAGGAAACCTAGCATTCATTGAGTCCATCCTAACTAAGTACACTAATTTCCATTGGAGTGAAATTTTTTATGAGAAAACTGGCGATACAGTCCTTCATTGCGCTGCCAGATTAGGGCACATCAGTATAATTCATTACCTTTTATCAAAATTCACGCCTACAGCGATAGATTGTAAGAACAAAGATGACAAGACTCCGTTGCACGAAGCTGCTCAATTCTCCCAGTTTGAAAGTTGCAAAACCCTCATAGAATATGGGGCTAACGTTAATGCTCTGAAACGAGCTGACTGGACTCCTCTCATGTTGGCTTGTACCAAACTCGACCCCCAGAATAGTTGGAGAACTGTTCATTTACTCCTTGAAAATAAAAGTCTTGTGAATTATAAGAATAAGGATGGCTGGACTTGCGCCCACTTAATAGCACGTGAAGGGGATGAAACAATTTTCAAACTACTGATCGAATATGGTTTGGAAGTGAGAGCAAAAACCAGTAATGGACGAACAGCTCTCCATGTAGCTGCCCTGCATGGCAAATTGAAAATTGTTGAAGTTCTGTTGGATTTGTATTGTGATGTAAATGAAAAGGACAATTGTGGCAATACTCCTCTACATGAAGCTTTGCTAGGAAATAATATCGATATTGCTAGAATCCTCATAAGTTATGGAGCTGATATTTCTGCCAAAAACCACTGCGATTATGGTTTATTCCATTTGGCGGCTTGTGAAGGAAGTTTGGAAGTTATCCAATACATATTAGATGTGTTGAAACTTGATGTGAATGAGGTCAATAAACTAGGTCTTACTCCATTGCACTGTGCTGCGAGAAAAGGCCGAAAACTAATTTATGAGTTTTTGGTACAGAATGGGGCCAGTGAAGCCTCTGTAGACAATTTTGGTAGGCAAGCTCTGGATTATTTACAGTAATACTGATTATTCATTATCTTTTCTCACAAAACATTTTTTAATATCCATATTTTACACCCTTATGATATTATAATTTACATCTTTAAAACCACATCATCTGAAATACATTTTTGATTAGGTACATATTGAGTTTCATTCCATAAAGTATTGAGTCTTATGCATGCACAATTCAGAACATTCTCGAAGGGCTACTGCGCTAATTTTGTAACACCACTGCTAGGTAAGACCACAGTATACTTATACTGTGGTAAGACTATGTGAGATTTGTATACGCGGGATGTTCAAAAATTAGGTGAATGTTCAAATTTCGCGGGCTACATATATTTGATCAGCGATTTTTTATGTTGGTACATTTCATCTCTGAATAGTTGCCAATCGTAGCGGAATTCCGCTACTGTGGCGGAATTTACTCGATAGTAGCGGATTTGAACATAAAGTAGCGGAATTTTCTAAAAATAACCAGTATTGAAAAAAATGGAAGAAGTGGCAGCGGACAGCACTCGAATGTGACAGTTGACACTTGAATAATAGAATGCACAGTCAATACGTCTTAGTAGCTGAGATAATTACATGACGATCGAGAAAAAAATATTTTCATTCATTTTATGAACCACATAACCTCCAATATTTCGAAACTAAAAGTCTCTAGTATAAATTATATGGAACAAATTACAGTGGAAATGAAAGATAGGTCATCTGATTTTAGCTACCGCAGTTGAAATTGACGAAAACGAGACATGTTCAAAAAATACTAAAAGTTTCACAAACAAACTTTTTCTCAACATTGATTTTGTCTGATTTCAACTTGAAAGAATAGATGATCTGTCGCTGATGATCGTTCAAGAGCTAAGTGTGAGTATACGTAAGTGATATTTATTTTTAGTTTTGAAAATCATTATTTCAAGTTAAGAAATATTCAGTCGAGACGACTTCTTTCAAAAATTAACTGCTGTAAATTTCGAAAATTAGGTATAACCTACTGAGTTGCGCGGTTGAAATTAGCATGATCCTGATACTAGTGACAGTTCAGTTCGTGATATTCAACCGGTATACAAACCACAAACTGTAAGTTCTGTGGTGTTTTATTTTGCATAGGGCGCATGCGCGTACTGATTCCGTCAGATACACACGCGGAATGTGGATGGGACCGTCCCAGGCTCACTTTATTGTGGCCACGTTCGGCTCTAAAGTATCAAATTTGTTACCCACTGGCCGGATAGTCTTGATAGCTGAGGCCAATACATGAAGAGAAGAAGAAGAAGCGAAATATGAAGCAGTATGGCTAAATTTTTGTTCATGTGTGCGATAGTTCATCCAGTTGGTAACACTGGAACATATTATGTTCACAGTTTCGCTTGATTATCAACAGAAAATCGTATTAGTGTCTTTCAGTAGTTGTAGAAAAATACAAATTTATATTATAAATTAACTTATATTGTTACGAATAGTGAAAGCAGACAAGTGTGTTCTTGATAAATGATTCATCTTTTAGTTTAATTTAAAAACGATTTTTTTTGTTTGAACATGTGATTAATTTTTTCAGTGTTCAGATTATAGTCTCGTTTGACACTTTCAAAAGTTACATCGATGCTTTTGGGGATATTTATCCGCTGTTGCGGTACATATTATTCTCATGATATGCCTTTGCAATTAAATTCAGTATAGTCTTCAAATATTTTTTTTAATTCAATGTCCGACCGAAACTGGTTTTTGCGACCGAAACCGAATTTCGGTCCTAGTGTCGGCAGGTTTGCCGCCGAAACAGAAACTAAACCGAAACCCGTTTTTTTGTCGAAATTCGACCGAAACCAAACTTTCAGTCGGACACTGTTTTAATTCTTCAATACATTAGTGTAATACCTGCATAGTACTTTTTTTTTCTTCGGCATTGATAAAGAACCAAAGTATTGCCAATTTCATTTGTTTCGTTTTAGTAAATGTCAGTATCTTTGCAAAAACTCAAAGCAATCACTTTCAATCAGACAAATTCTTTAGTTTGATTTTTTCGAAAATGATATTTTAAGGTTGATTTTCGGGTTTTGCCGTGATCTTCTTTGGTTACAATCTTAAAATCGTTTCAACTGCAACTGCAGCAGAATAAGAGAGAACTCATATTATAACAAATTTTTATTCATTCATAAATAATAATATCACAAAATATAGACAAAAAATATAAAATATTAAAAATCTATGAAATGATTCGAAAACACAAAAACTTCATTCTGACATGAAAAATTGCGATGAGAGATTCAAGACTCCTAAGACTATTAAAGCTACATTCAGCACTAACTTTATCGTTGTCAACGCTCCTTCTTTTTTGAGAGATGCGATATTCAATAAACCGGGCATTAGAAATATATACACCATGCCGCTCAAAGCTCCTGTGAATCTGAAATAGAAAATCAAATATTTAGGACTATAAATATTGTTGAACAAATCCAATGAAATATTGACAAAACACTACTCAGAGCAATTCTGGTTCAACTATTGTATACGTCAAGAGAAGATGAATAATTTAATTTAGAAAAATGTGCAACTATTCTCCAAATATTCAAAAATTCGAACATTTTTTTACCAGTTACGAAAATATTTTGAAAAAGCTCTCATAAAGGGATTAACGACTTTATTTTCTGTATATAGTACCCTTATAGACTGTAGTACAAAAAATATCTTCATAGATAGACTACAAAGATACAGCTTGTCAAATCTACGAAGCGAGCTCAAAGTCTAGGCTTAGGATCTCCCCTAAGATGCGCGTTCGTAGGAGACTGTGTGTGTGTGTGAGAGAGAGATATAATTCTCAAGTCTCTTCCTAGTTTTGGTTTTGACAAGCTGTAGTAGCTCTATGATAATAGCAAAAGCCATTTTCATAGAGAGAGAGCGAGAGAGCTGTAGTACGATGTTCTCCAACATATGACAGCGTGCATAGGTTCCAACCTGCTTTTGTGTCTACCTAAGATAAGTCTTGTATGCTCTGTTGATGTTCCGTTTAGTTAGTAGTCTACAAATATAATATTCCGATGTCTTTCCTCGAAAAGTCAATGTTTTTAAAGTGTTAGTATCATCTTTTTATGTGAAGTTATACTTGTGTATTCAAAATTCAGAAAATGTTCTTCTATCATCAGCATTTTACGGTTCCATGAAGATGCGGCATTATCACACAATATAAAGACCACAATCGATTTTTTTTCATAGGGACTTCTTTTGAAAAAGGATTGGGAATATTGGAAAGTAATTTGGATACTGTGGGTCCTAGAATTAAGAGCACTAGAGATGCTTTCGGTCATGCGAATTAATTCAATTTCTTGAGCATTTACTATCAGATTCAGTGTTTCATGTTTTGATCTGCATCGAATAAAATTCAATGTTTTGTTTTTCGAAACTTTTAAAAGACATGTTTAGATATCGAAGAATGAGAATAATAAACGAAACATTGTATTTCATATATAAATTGATTTGAAAACCCTCAAATCAGTTTATATTAGATTAGTTAATTGAAGTCCGAACTGATGAAATACACCACAAAACATTGTCAACCACCTTCAAACAAACGAAATATTGGCTGAATAACTTTAATTTAATATCACTGCAATAAGGAAGTATTAAGCACCAATTATTTATATGTCAAATTTGACAATATCAGTCTAGGGACTAGGATTTGAATTTCAATTATTGTCTGTATTGTATTATTCATTATGAATGAATTCCAAGCTTCAGTCATGAAATTTTTCGTTCTCTATTAAATCTCACCTTATTAGGGTTCCTATCCTAGGCAAGAAGCAGGCAAACATGATACAGGTAAACACTATAACGCAGTTGATGATGATTGTCTTCAGATAGGAAAATTTTCCGAAACTTTTGTTTTTGAAAACCAAGTCAATGCAACTTAAGATGTCCGCTCTCAACATGAAAGTGATGAGCGGAAATACTGTAAACAACTGGAAAAATAATAATACTCTTGCGATGTTGGACATCACGTCCCACTTGGGAAAATTGTTGAGCAGGTTCTGGAACAAAAAACATTTTAGTTACAAGAATATCGAAAGACTTTTTTGGATACGTTTCTGTAAGTTTCGTTTATAAATATGGTAGAATAAGTGTCTGAATATGAAGAGTAGAATTATTAGACTAGTATTTTAATTCTGCTTATTGTACCTATAACCTTCCAGGGAGCCGTTAATCGAACTTGCCGTCGAAACGTACTGCAAAGAACTTAGAATGCTACCGACCCAGTTCTCACTAATATCATAGAGGATTATCCTTCATACATTGGGATGGAAATTACATTCCAACAAAATGACGGTGCATATTATTGACGAAATGTGCGCGATTATCTGAGTAAGAGGTTTCGCGATCGCTGGATAGGACTTAGAGGTGCAATTGAGTGGCCTCGGTCACCCGACTTGAGTTTTTTAGCTTTTGTGTGAAGACACATAAAAAACGAAGTGTATTGCTCTCCACCTCACTTACTGGAAAACTTGTAAGGATAAACTATTGATTTATGTTGAGAAGTATTACACGGCTAGTGCCCATGAGATATCCCGTAGTTTTTATTGGAGGATGGCGGTCGAAATCTTCACCAATAACTTGATTGCTCATCGTTATGTGGTATAATACCTTTATTTGAAAGGCACGAGCTGCCAAGACGAGTATCGCATTGGTCGACCAAATGAGGTGACTTCGGAAACGGTGAACAGAATCCACAAAGCGGTGCTGAATGATCGTTGATCAAAATTAACTAATTAAAGTTTCAATTGATAGGTCATGCACTCTAATCGACAAATTTAGCAACTCCGGATTATTTTCGTTAACTTGAAAAATGTCTCAGTGGTTAAAGATTTTCGAATGATGAAGAAGTCATGTTGGCAGTTAGAGAGCCCGTACACGAGCCACATTTTGCGGTCGGATCGACCACACAATTGCAGTTGCGTTCCAGCGAACTCAAACCGCCCATAAGAAATACTGTACTACACCTACACGGCCGTTCACAAAAGTCAAAACGGGCGTCTGCAGCCAACTTGCTGCTGATCTGTGCCGAGATGTCATCGTGGCGCAGTCGTACTTGGCAGTCGTACCCAACCACGTACACCGTCGTGTATTTTTCCTAATATTCGTCTCACAGCGTTCAATTTTTGATTTCAAAATTCTAATTAATTCATCAAAAGGACTAATGGACATTCAGAAGTAATTAAAAAAATGTTTTTTGTCTTACCAGAATTTACCGGTTGTTGCTTGTATGTTGTTTCATTGTATTTTCAATTGTCTGCTTAATAAAATGCTTTTTCAGCTAATCTTTTTAATTTCTCCACAAATTCTTTCGGGGATTTCAAATCAATTCATATCATATTAGACCAAACAAAATATAAAAATTTCCTTCCTGTTGTTGTGCAACCAAAAGTGGATGTACCCAAAACATTCGTACCTTCCTGTGTCTTCTCCTTCTCCTCAAAATAAGAGGTAGTACTGCTTCTTCTTCGAAATCCATATTGAAAATTGAAACTGGCACTAAACTCTGACACCACAAAATATAGATGTCAGTTGCCTCTACTGCAAGTGCGGTTTATATGACCGCAAGTCGACCACAAAAATGTGGTTAGGTCAACCGTGAAGTGCAGTCAACTTAATGGCTATTTCGAGGAGCAAGACAGTTCTCATTATGAAAACGGTATCAAACTTATTGAACATGGATAAGAAAAGTATATAGAGTTGCAAGGAGATTATATTGACAAATAAATATATTTTTTACAAAATTTTTGTGTTTTCTTTGTTGGGTCGGCTACTTCCGGAACACGTATGCCCTGCTGTACGTTTTCAATAACTCACTCTGTATGTTCATTATACAGCTATAACTGACTACATCCACTTTTAGTAACCATTTTTGTAGTTTTTCGGCGAGTAACCTGTTGAAATAAGTTGCTTGGTTGCAATGATTTTCTTGAATTCTATTATAAACGTATGATTGGTAGATGTCGACTATTTTGAATGAAGTGTTAACGATGAAGAAAAAAGAAGAAGAAAACTAAGAAGTTAGGGAAATATAATTGTATAGAAAAAAACCTCCTCTTCCTTTTCTGTTCTCCATTGTAATGGTTGTGTTAGATGGTAACATGTAATGTAAGCAAGTGAATATAATGTAAAAGTAAGAATTGATTTCTAATTTATTACGAAGAAACTACCATAATAAATTATATAATCTCGCAAGAGGAATTAATGATGATTTGCTGAAATCGTTCCAATATTTCTATGAAAATATCGAATTGTATTCATTTGGATGAACAAAACTGATGTTTCAAATATATTCATTGATTAGAAACTATCGTTTACTTACATCTTCGATACAATTTTTGGCGAGGGGGAAGGTAGAGAAAAAAAACCCCCCTATGAAAACATATGTGAAAAACACCAGGAAGAAGGCAATGGTGAGGTCTCTACCCTGAAAAATAGTTTTTTTAATCTAATTTCACGATTGAAAAGTGCTAATATACATACATTATTCTCTTGGTGTTTGTTGTGCTTCATAATCGAAATAACTATGCTATGTATGAAGTAGCTCATTGACAGCATTCCACTGAGTATACAGAACGTCGGTTTTATGTCAAATTCGGTTGGCCAGTTTGGGATATGTATTCCCCAAATAATCGATTTTACCAGTACGAAAATCAATAGGTATGCAACGGATATTGTTCCTGAATAAAAATATCAAAATGAGTATCCTGAAAATTAGGTAAAATGCAGGGTTGATGTCTTAAAAGGTCTTGAAAATTTAAGGGATATACAACAAGTAAAAGAATGAATTTTTATTTTCAATTGTTAATGGAAACTTTTATTTTTATTGAAAAATATTTTTTTATGAAACTCTATGGTTGTATCACAAGGAAGTTTTTTATAAATTGTATAAAGTTCTAACCATTTCTCATTCATATAAATGATTATGAATGTTAGAAGCTCAGAAAGATCATTACTCAGAAAGAAAATTATTCTTTTGAAATTGAGCAAGTTTTTTGAGGACTGGTGTTATTATTTTTACCGTGTTAGGAATCACACGTTAAAAGGGAAGACCTCGTTAGTCCTTAGCTCGCACAAGTCTCTCAACTTCTGAGAGTTGTCGTTCATATGGGGGAGACAGCGGATTAACGGAAAAACAGATTTTAATCAGATGAAACAGATTTTTAAGTTGATTTCATATCTGGAGTTTTCAAATATGAAATCATTACTGCTGTTATTTCGATCTAGTCCTACCTGAATAAAGTAATATTCAACTGAGCATATACTATAGCTACGGTTATTCACTTCATTCATTCCTGTTCTAGAATTTCGTAAGAAAGATGCACTATTATTTAGTTTGAAATAGGAAATATAAAGTGGGTTGATAAATCAAAAAAGTGATTTTGAGATCTGAAGTTTTTATCACTCTAGTCAGATACATACAATCTGCCAGGAAAATACCGAGAATCGATCTTTCAAAAAGCCCTCGTGAGGGCATTTTGAAAGCCCTCACGAGGGCTTTTTACAGTACTTGTTTACAGTATTTATCACAGTAACCTGAATCTTGTTTAGCGATTTTTACAATGGATGAAAATATCTAGCAAAGAATTGCATTGCAGAAAAAATTTCGTGTGCCAAAGTGCACAGTGCACTTAGAAACGATCGAAATGTGGTGGAAGATTAGCCTCATACGGGCGATCAACATCTTTAAAATTAACTTCGCTAAAATAAAGGAGATGGTGACTGAAAATTGTCACATAAGTCTGAGAGAGACATCCTTTGAAATTTCTACGCCTCACGAATCAATTCCTACCATTTTAAAAGAATTGTTAAGCATGAAATGCGCTGCCGTTCGACTGTTACCAAAAGAAGTGAATTTCTTGCAACATGTTTTTACCCAATATCGCAGTGTTGAGCACTCACTCGGAATTTGTGCTTGACAAATGACATGTTTTAATGATTGGGTTGTTCGTTGGTAGTGTATGACTCCGGCAGAGACATTTTGCGTTTCATTGACCAATCTCCGGTACTTTTATGACATAGTGGTATTTACATAGCCTCTATTTCATAACTTCATCACAATCAAGAGTTTTTTGAAGGAAATTTCAATTCCTGTACCAAAATGAAAGGTGAGTACCTACTTACATAAAATTAATTTTATATGTCAGTGTTTTTATTATCCATCTATATAATGGTGATAATTTAGTGTTGCAACTTACCAAGACTATTGAATTTCGTGAAGAATGTTGGACTTTTAAAATTGAGGAGCGGAAATATTAGTACTGCCAAAAAAACTGGTACTGTACTGTACAGGCTCCAGACTTTGTCGAAAATTAAAGTATCTTGGAGAGGTACATCTTGCGTGTATATAGAACTATTCAAACTCAAAAGAACATTTTTGTAGCATAAAACGTTTTCTTCATTTTGTTTGTCCCCTAGTCCAGCAAGAGACCCTGAAGAAAATAACAATGTTGAGATCGCAACAAATACTGAAATAATAAAAGCTAATAATGGAAAGCTTACCGTGCAAGAAATATACCAAATTATACATGAAATTGGACATAAGAATCCAATAAACCAAATCGCCGCCTATCAACACCACTAAAGAAAATATTTTTGACACGATTACAGCCCATTGTCCTATTAAAAGTCTACAGAGGTCGGCAACATCAAAATTTGCTCCTGGTATACCTTGAAGAAAGTCAAACAAAATACGTCGATATTAGTGACAAATAATTTATTTTTCAATGTACAAGAATTGGTCAGATTTCTTCCAGATATTCCGTTACAAAGAAAGGAAACACAAATGAATGTTGAAAAGAGAAATGAACATTTCTATGTTTTTTACCACTTTTATTTCTAACTAATGTTACTGCAGTTTCGTCCTATATGGACATTCTCAAACTTATACAATAAACTTGTTTCGATGTAAGTGAAAACAAGGTAGTAGGAAAGTTTTATAAGGAGTTAATTTAAATGAAAATATTACTAAAATGAAAGTTCTAAAATTTCAAGTTGTGTGGTGAGTAATAAAGTGAATAATTATTAAATGTAGGTATATATTATATCACCTTTTGAAGTTTCCAATACTAACAAGTGAAAGTTTTGCTGTAAGCACAACTATTAATATATTTCATGAAAAATAAATGAATGCCTTTTATGACTTGAGTAAATCATTTATACTAGAGATATTATGTTCAAGTTATATGAAATTATGGGAATTTAGATACTGTTTCCATACCTTTTTTTACAAATTATTTGTTAACTTTATTTCATGTTTTGGGTTCAGAATTCAGTTTCTACAATGAAATAAATCAACAAGTACTTAAAATAACACTAGAAATCATAATTTTAATTAACCTTCATAGAATAAAAAAAAATAAAAAACCGAAATATAGCATGTTAGATGTGGTTTGCATTTTGATGGAAATTGTTACGAAAAAAAGTTCTTACCGTGCTTTGAACTGATACTAAGTAGAATATATGCCGAGTAGAGGCACAATGCAGCTACTACCACATGGATCAAGATTCCAGCGAAAAGCCCACTTCTTTCAATACCCCATGGCATTGCTAATAATGAAGAACCCATCGTTGTATTCCATATTGCGAAACTGAAAAAGTCACTTTTCTAAATGGAAATAGTTTTTAAGAGTCAGTTTTTCGATATACCTATTTTTTTCGACCTATTATAGCTTACTTCGAAAATACAAATCATGAAATTATAAATCAACACGTGAAGTAGGTCGTTGATATAGATTAGAAACAGAAGTGGCCCCAATATTAACCCTTGTGACGCTCCTCTTATTATTTTTCTTTTTTGACTTTTGGTATTTCTTAGATCAACAATTTGATATCTTTCGTAGAACTCTTGATTTGGCCAATAAAATCGAGTGATTTACCGAATCGAATGCTGAAGTAAGATCTGTAATTTATTTTTTTTTGGTTTCTTGGTTTCTTGGTTTTATACTATTTGTGAGAAAGTTTATTGCATCAGACGTCGATTTTCGTTTCCTTAATGTATATATTTTATATTTCCTAGACAGTTGATTGAAATACTCGTCTAGAGCATGAAAACATTTTTTAGTAAGGATAATTTTAGATTTTTCTTCAAACTGTGCTTAAACAGTTGCTATTTTTTAACTATCTGGCAAATTACTGTGCAATTCTACCGCCATTTAAGAAGGCCATTTTTCAGAAAATGTGTAAAGTATCTTTGTGACCAGTGGAGTACAAATAAAAATTTGAATAACGGTTTGGAGTTGACACATTATCAACGATCGATAACGCACTTATGAATACTGTAACGAATTTGAAGCCGCCCCTGACCGATATGTCGGCCAGCGAACAAACACATGACATCACCGCAAAAGGAATGCAGTCGGCAACCGTCGATTAAACTCTAGTTGAGTACCGAAACGAGTATAGAATTCTAGAACGATCGTTACCGATATATAAGGCCAGCTTCTCGTCCCAAGAGGGCAGTTGAGTTCAGAAAGTGAATCGAGCGGTTACACAAGAAATTCAAATAGTGGAGATGAATTAAGCGTTAGTTGCTAAGTGTTGTATGTAAATTAGTTTGTGATAGTGAAATATTGTTGGAAATAAACTCGTTTCAGACAGTTATAATTCTTTAATTTGCTACTCACAACCTTATTTTTGAAATAAAATTTCTCTACGTACGCTTGACTTGGAAAATAATCTGGCGAAAGCCGACGAGAGCGTTACGTAAAGTGTGATTGGGTTTGACGAACGGAAGTGGAAAGGGAGGTATAAACTAGTGAATATAGAATGAGAGAGACAGAGAGAGTTTTGTTTCGTATATTACTGTAGGGGCAAGAGAGAGAGGTGCCAGCACACATTTACGGTCAAATAGGCTCCGAAGAATTAGGAGAAAACTATCATACGTTGCCACTAATTTTAGCAAGAGTTTTCAATGATAATTTCGCGTCCGAAGATGGATAACTCTTGATAAACTTTCTACAAGATGAATTTGAACTACAAATGAATGATAATAATAATAACCGAAAATGAGTACACCAACGACGAGACTTTGGGGATTAGGCAGATTAAGGCCCGGGCGTTAAGTCAGAAAACCTTTACTGCGTGTCAAAACCTGATGAGTTTTGATTATCATTTTCATTTTGAAACAATATAATAGTTTAATAACGTTTCGGATTCACTGGTATTCTCATTCGAATTTTCTTTCGAACAGAATAGGGAGATAGTGGATTTCTCATTTTGGTGTCTTCGTGCCGTCTGTAGAAACAGATGCTTGACTGAAAGCAATTCTTTCCCAAAACAATTTGTAGCATACATAATATTACGAGAATTTCACCACTTAGACCATTGATCCTAAGAAGATCACTCAAAAATCTGAGATCGAGGTACATCATATGATACTAAAATCCCTCTATCTCACAATTCTCAACCGTATTTTCTCTATAATTTTTGTTAACTTAAACTTGATAGCCAGTCGATAATTTAAACTTGAACTTGTGGAAGAGACATTCTGGTGTCTTGTAATTATTTAAAAAATGCAAAACTCACTAAACTTTTTTATAAAAGGCCCTACTTTCATAGATCGTCGGGAAACACCGATAAGCGATTCTATGCATGACTGTATGACTTGATAAAGACTTGTTTATGCATTTTGGAATGATTAAATTGGTTCATGAATTTCATCAGCTGTTTTGAGAAATCAGAAAGGGCAATCGACCATTTATTTATGCCACACAAAGGTCGTTGATAATATTTGAAATAACGTGCAACGAGATATCATTTATTATTTGCAAAACAATAGCGCTTTATTATATAACTTTCTCTTGGAAAATACTGTTTCGCTAGTCCAAAGTCACATATATCGTATTTGTCCTCTATTTGAGGTTGACAATAACCTTTTGGTAAACAAGTGGTGATTTTTGTCTTAAAAAAATCAGTTTTAGAGGAGGTTAAAATCATTACGAAGATGTAAACAATAATTGTTTTGTCATTATTATTTAGTCATTGTCAACATTAGAAAAGAAGTCGAAAACATATAATCTACCACTTCATGAAAATTCTTACTCTCATACAACTGTGCAAGCACTCGTATATTAGTCATTTCTTAGTTTGTTCCTAAACGATTTCATAATTCATGTTTCTAAAAAAAACGATACAAAACGCGAGGTATATCATTCATAAATTGAAAGTGTTTTTTTACCAGATATTCGAATTTTTATATTGATGGAATTGCTTCTGTACTCTTAAAATAAAACAGAAAGTTTTAAATCTTGTTTTCAGAGAGGAAATGAAACCATTGACTTTTTTCCAATTTGTTTTCCACAATTTTTCTAGTAGATGACTTTCTTAGATTCTAATGCTTTCTGTTTAATCGGTTTGGGTTGGATTGGGTTGGGGGTTATTCCAAATAAGCTTGGATGGAGATATGTGATATTTTTGAAAACAAAATTGGTGAAAATCAAATCGGTACATTCAGTTTTTCAGCAGTATGTAAGTTTACTTGTGGTTTTCGTCCAAAACTTTATGTGGGCCAAACGGGGACAACCTTTTGCCAAAAAATAAAAGAACATAGGCGTAGCTTCTTGAATGTGAAGACCAATTCCACATTCACAAACCGTCTTTTGACACTTTTGACTATTACGTATCACATTTGGAAACGTGAGGTTTGAAACTCAATATTGCTTGGAAATTAATAGATTAAAGAATTCTAAAAATTCACTGAATGGCTGGATATAATTGAATTCGTCTCCTCTAATTATTCTGTTTTCTGATGTGGAAATTAATAGTTAGTTTATGACATGCCTCCTCAATGAGTTGGTTTAAATAAAAACTTATAATTAGTAGGTACATACCTAACCTAATCATTGATTAGGTAGAAGGACATGTGATTCAAATTATTATCTTATATATAAAAATGGATGTTTGTTGGTTGGTTGGTTGGTAAATGATAAACTTCTACATCGCTCAACCAATCGTGATGAAACTTGACATGTATAAGTAATTGTTCATATAGAAGGTTTAAGGCCACTAGATGGCGCTGTAGAACATTTTTTGAAAGCACTGTTCTATAACGCTGCGCACGCCTAAGTTCGTTGATTCTGATTCTGTCAAAACATTGGAACCTCAGCGATACAGCAACATAGTACTAGTAATACATAAAACACTGATTGTCTAGAATTCAGTTAGTATGAACACGACTAGGAAAGATAATATATAATGAAACACGTGTTTATGAACTCAAATCGACCAAATCTATCGTATATCATTTCAATCTCTCTAAGATAATACTCACATAGTTATGACAGAAATATTCGTATGTTTGTCTGGTGTCTCTGCTTGTTCCACACTGACAATATCTTCCATACCATACTTGTAAGTAGATGTCAACTGAAAAAAAAATC
>WOGN01003808.1:0-11171 GCA_015342105.1 Leptinotarsa texana
AGCTAGGGAAATAGATATAATTACACATATAGGTCATAATAATGGTTTCAACGCAGATACTATCCAGAAGTTAGTCGGGAAACAAAGCCAGAAATTCACTTATAGATTAATATATCCCAGGTCAAACAATCAGAAATCAAGAAATGGGTAACGCTAACATATTTTGGAAAAAGAACAGAAACAATCGTAGATTTCTTCAGAAAAAACAATGTGGAAGTAGCATTCAGACCACATGCCAGGTTATTTCATATCCTTTTCAATGCCAAAGATAAGGTCGACAAGTTGAAAAAAAAATCTGTAATTTATAAGCTTAAGTGTCCGGAGTGTAGTAGTGTTTATGTGGAACGATGTGGCCGAAATTTCCAAAACCGGTATGCTGAATATGAAAGGTCCTTCAGATTAGAAAAAAGTGATTCGACGTTTTCAAACCATTCCTTGTCATGCAACCACAAGTTTTCAAATCCAAACGATACGGAAATTCTGCACTATGTAAGGAAGGGTTGCAAACTCAATCATTTAGAATCCTTGGAAATTCACAAGCATAAACATTGCGGGTGCAACCTGTTAAATGATCAAATCGATTTAATTTACTGTCTGGTTTTTAAATTGGCATATCCGCATTGTGAACTGTAAATTCAGGTATTCAATTAAGTCAAGTGCCTCTATTTCTATTAGTACCTACCGGGGTGGTATATAATGACGAATGTAATGAATCATTCTTAGTTTATTGTATAAGTTTGTCCATATAGGACGAAACTGCAGTAACGTTAGTTACAAATAAAAGTGGTAGAAAACATAAAAATGTTCATTTCTTTTTTCATTATTATTTCCCACCACGTAGTAACGGTTACATCCATCAATTCATTAACCAAGTTTCTCCACTGAAAATATACTATATTCCAAACCAGTGGTCCGACAGATGTGAAAATTGCACAATTGTCTTTTGAAGGTTAGGGTTGACGGGTAGACTGAAAATCATATACACTCATTACTGTTAGCACCATGTGTCTGTTAGCCTATGAACTTCCCAGCCCACCTGTAAAATTAATGAGTTTTGTGGGAATTATATCACGTGAAGTGTAAATAACAATTGACTTTTTCAGGAGTCACTGCACAGACACCAGAACCAGAATGTCCTCCCCCACCTTATGATGGCCCAAACGTTTTTATCGTCGATTATCACGACTGTCATTGGTACTATGAATGTGTAGATGGAGATAAAATACATTTCGAATGTCCACCTGATCAGTATTTCGACATGTTCCAGTTTTTCTGTGGCGATCTCAGTAACATAACTTGCAGTGAGTGACAAGTACTGTACTTAGATAGATACATTGATACGCTCGCTAGCCATGCGCATAAAATAATGTTCACACTTTTAACTTCAAGAAATCACTATTTCTCTTATCCAGTATAGCTTCGTAGCCACCAAAAGATCATCAAATGAGGCATGCATATCTTAAAAGTATTCTGAAGGTCAAAACAATCGTGTACAGTAGGTATTATACCTGTCACTGACATCGCTTTAGGCTCTGCCCACAAAGATTGAACACCAAGATGGCAAAAAGATTTATAGACTCCTGACGGACTCTTCCAGGATTGCCTCACTCCGAAGCTTGATACCAAACAGTTACTGGACTGCAATAGGGATGACCTACGATGTCTAATAGGCCTTCTTACAGGTCGACGTCATTTCTATCATCATATGCAGAGGCAGGGACTGTTGGAAGACACTGTGTGTCGCCTCTGTTTGGAAAATGATGAAACAGTAGAGCACATACTTTGTGGCTGCCCTGCTGGGGACCAAATATAGTTTTCATAGTGTGGCAGAACCGTACTCTCACCGACTGACCTGATAGAGTACTCAGAATACAAACTAATCCGCTTTGTTAAAAAGCTGGGATAATTTTATCGACTGTGAATAGGTGTGACTCAAAATGAACCCTAGCGGGTTGCGGTGGAGGGGCAAATAGCCTCACTAACCTAGCCTAGGTATTATACACGACGTTTTTCTAACTGATCCCAGCGTTGCTATCTCAGAAACGGTTAAACAGACGGGATTAGATGAATTGGAAAAAAGGTTTTTTGGTGCACTAGAATATTTTAATTTCAGATCGAGAATCACCGGTTGAAATATTCCTGGAAACTTAAATTGTCCAATCCCATATTTTGGCTCTACCGAGTCCATTTCGAATGATATGGAAAATGGCACAGGAACTTCCGATATTGTTTTGCATTCGTTATAATCTGATATGAATCAATTTGCAATGCGATATTTCGTTTATAAGATTTCATCATCAACTTTATGTTCTCAATAAAATCCTCTAGTTTTTTCATCAATGTTTATAGCCAATATAATAATAAACTCAGCTTTGTATTACAATACAAGTTGGCAATATCATAAGAAAAATTACGATTTTCCTAACCGAGTTAGCGTTTTCAGGAAATCATTAGGCCTCAATTTTACGTTAGTGTTTTTATATACTATTGGCCTAACTACACTGATTGATATTACCTAACTAATGCCTGTCATTGATCCTATGCTAAACTACCTGTTTTCAATACCTCTGATTTTTTATGTATTTCTTCTATGTTAATGACTATCCCCTAGTTTTTTTGATAATCATCTCTTATTTATTTTATGACATGTCCAAAGCGTTTGATACGGTGGACCATGGTGTATTATTGCAAAAATTAAAATATTATGGGATCAGAGGAAAAGCTCTGAATCTATCTACATCCTACCTCGCAGACTGCCAGCAACGTGTTAAATCCAACGGTGACATATCAAAACCTTTGAAAGTAAATCATGGAGTACCACAGGGTTCAGTCCTGGGTCCTGTATCAATTACCATTTACATTATTGATATGACTTTCAACGTAGTGGATGTGTCCCCTATAATGTACGCTAATGATGCAACTTTCTTGTCGAGTGACACTTCGCCTCCCAATCTACTTTTTAACGCTAATGCATCTGAAACCTTTCCAGTAAGCTGGTCTAGAAGCAATTATACACTATCAATGATGATAAAACGAAAACGTTAGATTTCTCAACTGAGAATAATATAAAAAAAAATGAGCCAGTCAAGCTTCTCGGAGTGTATTTTGACTCATCTCTGAATTTCTTTTCACATATTCACAAATTATCAAAGCGACTGTCCACGTGTATATACATGATAAGACAACTTAGAAACAGAATGACAACGGATTTTTTAAGAGTAGCTTATTTCGATATTTTTCACAGCATAATGACATATGGACTAATAGTTTGGGGTTCATCATGTCATCTATATTCAATGTTCAAACTACCTAAAAAGCACTAAGGAGTATGGCACAGGCTAAATATAACGATCATTGTAAACCTCTTTTTAAAAATCTCTGTATATTAACTCTGCGATCTTGCTTCATATATGAATTTAATAGGTGAAAATAATGATACCAGGGCCAAAACGAATGTAATGCTGCCCAAATATAGGTTAGGTAAATCGCAAAACTCTTATTTATATATATCTTTGAATTTTTTTTACGTGTTACCATATGAGTTTCACACTTTGAACATAAGTATGAACACTTTCAAAGTGAAAATTAAGTATATTTTTTTTACAGAAGGCCTTTTACACATTCGAAGAATATTTTGATTATTTCGACTCAACAACAAATTTGTTGCATGTCTAATGATATAAACATTCTTATACAACAATACTTATGTATTTATTTGACTGTATTGTGTTACATTTTTTCAGATTCACATACTATTTATCCCATTGACGTATGCGAATACTTTTTATGTATGCATTGCATGAATGAATTCTATTCTATTCTATTCTATTATATTCTATTCTATAACACCAAACAAGGGGTTGTCCAAAATAAGACCTTTGTCGCTATCCATAGAACTCATCCAACATTTTTTGATTGCCAAGCTTTCTAAAGCATTCCTCACTTATTCTATGATCGTTCAACATGGCATATTGAGCGACACTAGAATTCTGCGGTCTATAAAACCAGCATGCAAAACATGTTCTTTGTAGCGAGCTAATACAGTCCGTTTGGTTTGACCAACATATTTCTTATCATAATCCTCGGGGCTTATTTCGTCAATCTCAAACTTTTCTTTTTCCAACGTCAGTTCAAACTACAGGTTCGTGTTCACAAAAATGAAGTTTCTGATGAAATTCAATGAACCACACTTCGCTTTGCAAACTAGATAATAGAACAATTACGAGACAGTATTGATGGTACCTTTGCCTTTTTTATATAATTCGAAATGGAGGTGGAAGAGTTAAAACATGAAATTGGACAATTACAGTTTCAGGCGAATATTTCAAAAATAATCACTGATATTTTTAATCTTGCAGGTCTTTTCTTTTCTGAGATAACAATAGTGGCATCAGCTGAAAAAAAATCCGGTATATACTGACATTCAGAAAGAATTCGATTAAATTCATCATCATCTCCTGCTAGCCAAAGTCATAGTTATATAAGACTTCAAGTAATATATAAATCTAATCGATTATTTTTGTTTCAGGTACATCAAGTAAGTATTTTTGAAAGTCATTAGACAAGAATCGTATCAATATACTTAGTAATATAACCTAAATAGGAGTGGACCGTAGGTTACTCGCAAATTATTTTATTCTACCTACCGTGTTGGGAATCGCAGGTTAAAAGGTAAGACCTCGTTATTCTTCAGGTCGTACAAGTTTCGACTTCTGAGGGTCGTCTTCTATACGAGACCGACAACTGGTTAACGAAAAAACATTTTATGATTAGATTTCTTTGTGAAACGCCTGAAGCAATAATTCCTGAATATATCACCTTCCAGTTAGGTCCAACATATTCATCGTAAATAATAAACTGGATGCTATATTTTGATTTCAATGGTTGCAGTTCGAGACGGGGAAAAATAAATGATTTCACCAAAAGAAAATATTGGGTGTCGAAAATGGAAAGTTCATATATGATACAATATCAATTAAATAATCGGAAAGATTATGAAACGGCTGAGAAAATGGAAAAAGCTAAAACTATTATTATTGGGTTTTCTCCAAATTTCTTCAACGGGTAATAAAAAATATTTAAAAATGCAATTATTCATTTCAAGTCTTGTCGAATTTTTGTAGGTTTGACTATGATATTATACAGATAAGACAATAATCAAACCACTGGGTATAAAATCAAGAAATTGATTATATTTCACATATTACAGCGTAATCCCAAAAGCAGTGATTCAAATTGATAACCTCAATCAATAATCTTATTATTTACTACAAAGACAATAAAACAAATTATGACAAACATCGATGATATGAGGTGAATGAAGGCGAAACCCTGCTTGTGGATGAACTGAATTCCATAATATTTCAAAATATATTCGGGTAGTGAATATGACAAAGATTTATGAACTGTCTAATTTATAGGCAATATTTTAATAACGTTTTTTATAGTACAACTCAAATTGATCAAATGGAAAGTTTCAATTTTTTTGAGTGAGAGAAAAGAGCTTCAATGAATTTCATAGATGATATCTGCAGTAGTTGTTCGAGTCATGAATTGAATCAGTAACTCCAAAAAACATCGTTTCAAACTGTACCATTGAACACAGAGAAAAATTTCATTAAGACTTACTGTACATTTTTTTTTGAAAAACAGCTTTTCCATTCCTCTCAAAAGCTTTGGAAATACAAAACCTCATCTATGCTATTACCATTTCTATTCATAATTGTTTCAATATCTTCTTGTGATTCAACAGCTTCTCAGGAACCTACACCACCAACAAAACCTACTGCAAGCCCAACGTCTCCTACTCCTCCAACAAGGCCTTCTACGCCTCCAACTCCTCCAACGAGGCCTTCAACGCCTCCAACTCCTCCAACTTCTCCAACGAAACCTTCGACGCCACCGACTCTTCCAACAACATCAACACCAGAACCAGAATGTCCTCCCCCAGATTATACTGGTCCAACTGTTTACATTGTTGATTACCTCGACTGCCACTGGTATTATGAATGTGAACATGGGGATAAAGTACATGTGGAATGTCCGCCTGACCAGTATTTCGACATGTTCGAGTTTTTCTGCGGCGATCTCAGCAACGTTACTTGCAGTAAGTGACGGGTATTTTGATTAGATAGATTATTTATTTATTAATTTGTAATACAATACTCTACAGGACATAGCCCAATTACAGAGCAGGAAATATCAAAGTATAATGAATACATCACAAACAAGTGACTGTAAAGTCTACAATCACTACAAACAATACAAACAAGTGACTATAAAGACTATACATTTAATATTTATTATAGGCGACAAAACAATTATTTTAGGAAGCGGTATTTTATATTTGACAATTGTCAACTAAATATATCTAAATTATCGCTAACACTTTACACATGGTATGAATCGGAGAATTCTCCAGAACATTTGTGCGAGATGAATTTATATAGAAAGTACTCGGGTGTCTGGAACATATTCTGGGAATGCAAATATTAAACATTTCCAGTAATGTTGGGCAGTCAATTATGCTTTCGATAATTTTATAGGTTAGTGCAACACTATAATATTCACGCCTTTTTTCGAGACTGCAAAAGTTATGGTTTTGTACCAATTCAGAGTGAGTTGTTCCTATTGAAGGTTGAAAGCCATCGGTTTTTAGGCTAAGCAGTTTTGAAAATCGTCGTTGAAGTACTTCTATTCTATCAATGTGATAATGATGAAAGGGGCTCCACACAACTGATGCATATTCTAACTTTGATCTTACGAAAGCATAGAATAAAGTTTTTCAGGTCGAAGTTTCTTTGGAATCACTACTGTTACGTGCAATTAATCCGTACAAACGACAGAAGAAGGTTACAACATTATCGATATGCCTATTAAATGATAGTGCAGTGCGAAATGTGACGCCAAGATCAGTAAATGTTTCTGGTCTCACCAGGGAAACGTTTTCTTTCGAATGATAAAGGTCAAGATATTCATTTTCAAACTGTAGTACATGACCATGACATGACCAAACTGTAGGACATAACACCATTCTATGACCCGTCCTACGTTTGCTCGGAGGTTCACACAATCATCTATGTTCTCAACGAGACAGTATAGTTTTAGATCATCGGCATATAAAAGTAAATACAAATCTATAACATTTACAATATCATTAATGAATATATTGAAGAGCAACGGTCCCACTTTTGAACCTTGTGGAACACCGGAAGTAGAACTATATTCGATAGATTTGAAACCATTGAGCTGATCAAATTTGTTTCGATCCCGTAGATAGAACTGAAAGAGTGAGATTAAGAATGGATATAATCCAAAGGCTACTAGTTTCTTCAGTAGAATGCCATGGTCAAGCCTGTCGAAGGCCTTAGAAAAGTATGAGTTTGGGCCCTATTGTCGGTAGATTCAGCAATATGTTGGGTTACAGTCAGAAGATTAGTGACCGTTGAACGATTTTTCATAAAACCGTGTTGGTTTATACTTATATTACAACTAACATGCCGATATATAACTTGTCTTTTTAGGCTTGAGCGACCTTAGTGCCTCGTATACTTCGTTTCCACTGAAGCTTGATATATCAAGAAAGTGATTATTATTGATATCAGAGTTTGGTTGAGAAGGGGAAGAAGCGGTATAGGATTGTTTATGTTTATGAATGGACTGGCCTGTTATTTGATGAAAATTAACCCTATCCATGATAATAATTGAATAAAAGCGTTTCGCTTACACCGAAGCTTGCTTGGTAGAAACTCATCTCTACAGAGTGTTTGCGAAACACGTATACTCGTAGAAGTGAAGAGTGTTCATATAAAAGGTTTGATTATTATCATGGACACAATTAGATAAATACGCTCGTTATCCATGCTGATAAAAACAGTTTTCACATCTATAATTTTACGATTAGACTATTCCACTCAACCAATAAACCTACATAGCCAAAGGGTCAATAAGAATTGATAAGGCTTGCATGACTTAAAAAAATTCTGAAGATCTCAACCATCTTGGACAGATTGGTATTATACTAGCCGTTCATTTTTAACTGAACCCACTGTTATATTTTGAACATGGTGAGTCCTAGAGTGTCGATTGGATTGGACAAAAGTTTTATATTTTGGAGAACCTCTCTTCTGATCAAGAATTTCAGTGCTTGCTTACGGAATATCCACCTAAAACTGGAATTGTAAATCTTCATATTTTGGTTCTGCAGCCTACAATGTCGGTCGAATCAGACGAACATTTTCTATTTTGAAGAACTGAAAAATTTTTTTCCTCGTCGAAAATGAAATTGGCTGTTTTTGAAATATTCGCCGAAAACTATACTTGTGGAACATAATTTTCCTCTAACGATATCATTTCGATTGATATTATTGAAGAGAACTGGTCGATACTTGATGAAAATCTGTATTGAAAAACTAATCAGTACAGTTTATTGTATGATTTTTATTATAAGAGTTTTACAAAAACCGCGACACGTGTTTTGCTATACAAAAGCTTTTTCAAGCATGAACTGAGAGATACTTCAATCAATCAAAATAGTTTATTGACAATTTGTTATGTGTTATTACAATTTTTTTGTAGGTGTTTTTGTGTAGGGCCCTGTTATAGGCTTATGCCTCTTCAGAGTTGAGAGATACTTCTAAATTACCCCATTTTATACTATAACCTTGTATCTATTCGGCTACCTAAATAATAAATGTACCTGAAAAAGTCAGGCATCAATACATTTTTCGAAAGTCTACCTGTAAATGTACCTAACTATTTTTACTTGCGAATGAATAGATTCAATAATGTGTAATTAGTCAATTCAGTTTGATCAATCATAAGATGTTGGGAGTTTTTGAATTTGTTTATTTCTATACCCTCCAACAGATTGAGTTTCAAACCTTTCTTATGGAAATGGAGGGGTTTGTATTCATGGTTGAACTCATGTCCCTATGAGATTGAATAACTGGCATATGTGGAATTCATTTTTCCATTCTGAAAACAATATTTGTGTTCCTTCATGTGGGCTTTCAATGTTCTTTCAGTTTGACCTATATGAGTCATCGGACATGACCCACACAATAATTTATACACATTTTTCTGAAACTGAACTTTTATCTTTGTTATTTTTAATGCGCATGCCCAAGTTGTTGTTGGTTTTGAAAGCAGTATTTACAACTTTCCTTTGCAGAAAATCTGAAATATTTGTAGTGGGTTGGCCTAAGAAGGTTGAGGTTCTATAACTTTTATCCTCTTCTCTTGGAATTGGGTAAACTTCTTTCAAAGTTTGACTGTATAACTTTTTTGACAACTAGCCGTCAACAAAGAATATGATAGCGGTCTGATACATTCTTCATTATCAAAAATAATTTCTATTAGAGAAACAGTGAGACCTACAATCTAGGTGAAATTGAACAAAAGGTTCATATTTTGGACGAATAGAATAATCTTCTCTCAGTTCGAGAATGTCTTTTGTCGTGTTTGAATCATTCGCCAAAAATTGGAATTTTGGCGCTACCTCCTTCATTTCGAATGATATTGCTATTTCGGATACGTTGAGACCTACAATGCCGTTTGAATTGGAAAGAATTTGTAGAACTAATATAATCTGAAGGAAAGATCTTCAAACGTTCAAACCAGTCAACCTACACAGTAGGTTGAATGGACTGCCAGTCTTCAAACTGACTAATCAGAAAGAACTAATCTGATTCACATTGAAGAGTTTATATTATTATAAGTGAATAATTTTTGAGAAAACAAGTTTTTGGCTTCCTATTCCCCATCTTGATAAAAAAGATATGGGGATCTTCCAAAGGAAGGAAGGAGTCGATTTCAAATAATTATCTATATATGTAGATGCGTAGATCATGCAAAGGAGTAACCTTCAGACACAAATTGGAACAAAAACCCATTCAGAAATAGCTTCTTGTAGATCAAGAATGTCATTGGTTGCTTTTAGAATATACGTCAAAAAGTAGAATTGTTGAATTTCATATTTTGGCTCTATTGCCACCATTTTGAATGATATAAAAAAGGGATGATTTTTTATGTTCGTTATAATTTGGTATGAACCAATTTGCAATGCCATATTTCGTTTATTGGTTCAGCACAATCAATTTTAAGTTTTCAATAAATACTTCTCTGAATTCTACTAGTTCGGATTTCCATTGTCTAATATGTAAAATGATTTGAAATCCCCGAAACAACTGAAAAAGAAGAAATAAAAATAAATAGCTGAAAATAACAATCATATTAAGCAAAAATAACCTGAAATGAAATAATATTAAAATTAAATACAAGTAAAATTAAAACGATTGAACAAAAAATAAGGAAATACAAATGAATATAAATTAAAACACTTAAGAGATTCCAAGCCACGTTAGTTCACGACGTTTCGATTTACATATCAGACAATGGAAGTCGAAACCAGTGGAATTCATTATGAAACATTGTCAATCACCTTCGAACAAACGTTAAAGACTCCTCTTCAATTTTTCTATCCACTTTTATAAACAAATTCAGCTATGCTCTACAATACAAATCTTCGCTTTGCGAACAGATATGGAACTGTTCTGAAAGTTTCTTCGCCTATTTTTACATGTTTCTGAAATATCTGTAAAATATTTCCATCATTATCCACTGTTAGCCATAGTCATATTCATATAAGCCTACGAGTAATGCAGTTTGAAACTAATCAATGGTTTTTGTTTCAGGTACTTCAAGTAAGTATCCTCAAAAGTCATTAGACAAGAATCGTATCCATATCTATAGTAATATAAGCTAAATGGAAGTGAAACGAAGGGTTCTTCCAAATCATTTCCTCCTATCTAACGTGCTAGGAATCGCAGGTTACAAGGTAAGACCTCGTTATTCTTCGGCTCCCGCAAGTTTCGAATTCTGAGGGTTGTCTTCCATAAGAGGCCGACAGCTGGTTAACGAAAAAACATTTTTTGAATAGATTTTCTCCCGAACTCCTGGAGCAATGATTCTTGAATATATTAGTCTTCAGTAACTGCCATCATATTTATCGTGAACTATAAGTTAGATGCTGTGTTTTGCTTTCAACGGTTGCAATTCGATACGGGAAAGAAAAGTAGGAATTGAAGTTCATATATCGTAAAATATCGATGAAATAATTAGGAAGAGAAAGCTGAAACTAATATTCATGAGTTTTCTTACACTTTGTTGAA
>WOGN01003809.1:0-19601 GCA_015342105.1 Leptinotarsa texana
AATGTTTTCTACTTATTCATCAAACTCAAACATCTGTTCATGCAGCTACTTCATCTAGCTTTTCCTAATATGACTAATAACCAGTCTGTGCAAAGCTTATTGTTAAATCATCTGAAAATGAAATTTTTAACAGGTATTGATCGACTGTATTGTCAAACATGCGACAAATTAACTGACTGTTATAAGGAAACAAGTATAGCTGAGGCACCAGTCAATCTAATAATAACACTGATGATTTTCAAACAAGACTCAACCTCGAACGGAAGCAAGAAACTCTTTGGAAGGTTCGAAATAGATGAACATTTCAACCTAGCAAACCACTATTATACTATATGCAGTCATTGTACACTGTGGTTCTGGCGTTGAATTTGGTCATTATAACGCTTTAGTCAAAGACGAAACGGACTGGTTTATGTTTGACGACAGTCGTGTCACGAAGTGTTCTGGCGATGCATTGAATTTATTGGAGCCTCTGGAGACACCCTATATTTTGTTTTATAAGAGGGAGGACATTGTTAGATCAAGATCTTCAGATTATGTGGTGCTGCAGGTTTTTCCGGGTTTTCCTGCAGCTGAAAAAGCGCCACTGAAATCAATGAAGTCGCCCTGGAGCGCCAATTAATTTTTATTTTTGTTTTTGTTTTATTTTTATCATTGTTTTAATAAAAGTTAAAAATAATTTTTTAAGTGGAAAACTTCAGGTAAATCATGCCTAACACACACATTAACCACATATGACAAAAAAAACTTATTTCTTAATTATAGGTGAAGTGTAAAAATTGTGCAATTCTAATACAAAAAAATAAAGAAGTTTTGTGTTCAAGTACAGACAAGAAATTCCATATTTTTGTACTCAAAGGAAAAAAATCATCTTGAAAAATACACGAAATAGAAATAGAATTGGCAATACTATTGAAGTACTTTATGGATTTAATATGATTCACCAAACTTTCACTTCGAGACAGTTGTCACACAGTAAAAAGAAGAAAACGTGTATTCACCTCACTTATATAAGTGCTAGGTTGAAATAAAAGTTAGATGTATCGTTCAGTCATTGGAATAAATTCAAAAATTTTCCGATAGGTTCTGAAATTACAACAAAAACAGAACGATAGATATTTCAGATGTTCCCCATTTTTATTCGTAGGTACAACGGAGGGCTATAGTAGTGCCGGTAAGACCACACCCAAGTTCAGCTTTGCTTAACGGCATTAAGCTGCCAAACTGGAGGACTCTACTTTGAGCGGGCTTAAGACTGATTACTGTTACAGTACATATAAAGTTCACGAATCAAGTGAGCTTAAGGAATAAGCTAGCCTTATTACTATACGGAAAATACGACTCATAAATTTCTGAGTTCTTTGTTTCCAATGAGTAACATTGGTCACAGACTGTGCTATGGTGAACGCACCCGGTATTTCTTCGATCAGATTTGACGTTCCTGACAGTCGCTGATTACTGACACTGACATACTGAGTGACAGGTGGGGTTATGTTATGTAAAAGGCATATTTGAAAAATCTACCAAAATGTCCAGCCTTGTGAGAATCAGCTTGAAGCGCTTCTTATGTAATAACAATACCAAACTTTTCAATGAAGGCAAAAGCCTAACCCTGGTTCGAACCATAACAAGCAGAACAACGAGAAGTGCTCAAGATCAACCCCCAAAACCAAAACCATGGCCCTATCAAGAAAAAGGATACACGCTCTTCCATTACTTGTACGACAAGACAACTCCCAGGTTGGACGAGAACTCCAAAGTAAGGAAAGTATATTGCTAGACTTTTTATGACTTGATCAGCTTTCTGTTTCAGATAATCGTCGTAGATGGACCAGTTGCTTCAGGCAAGTCAAAGTTCGCCAAGGAACTTGCCACCGAGCTGGAAATGCTCTACTTGCCCGAAGCCAATCTAGATATGATTTATATCAACAGCTATGGTTACGATTTGAAGAAGTTGGATCCTCAGATGCCAGAAAGTTGCAGGACGCATGATGTGATGAATTTCCTGAAGAATCCCAAGCACAGGAACACTGCCAGGTTCCAGATACAGCAGTATATTGTGAGGTATCGTAACAATCTTATCATTTTCAACTTTAGGTTAACAAAATGCCTGCGTACTACAGGCATTTTTGTCTGTAAATTTTTTTTCGCTATAGAAAGCTTCTTCAGTTGTTGTTCACTGAATATCCTTCAGTGGAAGTTTTATACTGTTAAACAAAACTGCACATACATCTTTAGATTTGTTAATGTTCATTTTACTTGATTAAATATGTTTTTCAGGTTCTCTCAGTACATTGATGCCCTTGCTCATGTTTTGAGCACTGGAGAAGGAGTAATTCTAGACAGATGTGTCTACTCAGATTTTGTGTTTGCTGAAGCAATGTATAGCCAAGGATATCTGTCTAAAGCAGGTAAGGAGAAGTTGGCATTCACAATAAATTTCCTTCCAATAACATGCATATTTTATTTTTCACAGCTCGTAAGAAGTATTATGAAATCCGGGACAACACAATTCATGAACTTCTGAGACCTCATTTAGTTATATATCTGGACGTTCCAGTACCGAAGGTTATGGAAAATATAAAAAAACGGGCTATCAGCTACGAAAAGGATTCTGCAGTATTGACTCCCCAATATTTAGCAGAAATTGAGAAGCAGTACAAGCAAAATTATTTAAAAGAGATCAGGTAAGCATACAGCAACAGTTCCGATGAAAACAACCTTTGCTTTCGTTCTTTCGTCCAAATTAAAATTTGTTATTTTAGCAAACATGCAGATATGCTGATTTACGATTGGTCTAATGAAGGGGACATTGAAATCGTCGTCGAAGATATTGAACGGATTGATTTCAATAGATTCGACATTCAAGATAGCCAGATGAAAGACTGGGTTTACAGATTGGAAGAAGAATGGGGTTGCTTGCGGTACAAGTGAGTATCTATTTCTACGTACTTTCCTAGAGGCTGGTTTTGAAATGGACTGAGGGAAACTTCATTGGTTTTCAGGTATGCTGATAGAAAAGATAAACTGATGAACTATTGTAATGTCCCTTGTTATGAGGTGCCAGAAATGATTGTTGAAGCCCTGGATGCAGGAAAATATTACAGTCTTCTAGAAGAGGTATTTTTTTATTTATATTTTCAGTTTCACCTGTTAACGACATTGATCCTAAAATTCACTGCTTTGTACTCGCCTAATAGGTCCAGAGGAAGAGAAGTTTTATCTTCCTCTTGAAGATGATCACTTGGTGATCGAAACACATGTCGAGGTGTAAAAATAACGATTTGGTGTTGGGGAAAAAAACTCCAGTAATATTCATTACTACACCAAAGGTTCCAAACAGTACATCATAAATCTATACACCTTGTTGAACAAACCATTATTTAAAAAAATATATGTTGTATATTGTATTGTACAATCGAAATAGACCAATTATGCTTCCCAGTGGATCTTTTCCACAGTTCTCACAACCAAGCTCTGGATTTTTCCACAAACCAAGCTATTCATTAGGTAAGTATTGAATCAAATCGAAATTTTCATTCAATAAACTCATCAAAATTTGGGAAACTTGGTGATTTATAACAAATTACAAACAAGCAAAAAGAAATATTCTCCTTAGTACTGATGGGGATAAATAGAGGTTAATTATAGCGCAAAATTTCTCACTGAAATACTAATTTACTTGAAAAAATTGAAACGGAAAGAATATGTTTCCATAGTAGTCGCTTCATTGAATAGTTGATGAAAGTTAAAAATGTTAATTTCCGCGTTATTACACAGTGATAGTTGCCGCGTGAATTTGGGCGATTTCGACGATTTTCTGGGATATTTCGAACAAAAGGTAATTTCCTATTTCGCCTAAAGGTGAACAATCTACTCAGAAAAAAGCACATTTTAGTAAATTCCCCCTATCTCATTATACTTATCAAGTTCCTTATAGGTATGGAGTATTAAAAATGCTAGTCATTTATTGATAAAATTATTGTTTATGGTTAGCCAAAGCATCTAAGCAAACGAAGCAATTCCTTTGTAAAAACAAAAATGACAACCCAAAAATATTTAGAGTACTTTCTATTAACTATGTGCACATATATGAGACACAATATGAGACAACATTCAAATATCCCAAAACGTGTTGAGAACCTCAATTTGCAATAAGTGTTGGAACAAATATTTCAGTAAGATCCGCAAACGAAAGTGATACATTTTTGATACATTACTAGGAAGGTAGGAGGTATAAAAATAATCGATTTATAAATTTTAACGTGACCAGAAAATTAACGAGAGATAAGCAAAATATAGACTTATGCGGCTGTGAAATCCGAAAACAACACCACTCGGGAGGTATCTAGAGAGCGGTGACCTATTTGGCCATTCAGCAGGATGGCAGCAGGAGCACGCATAGGAGGGTCCGCTGAAAGAAGAATGCGCTCACCTTCGCAGATGAAGCCCTGCTGGATGAGGCCCCACAGCATGTCGCTGCAGTGGTGGCAGTAGGTGGGCTTGTGGAAGGTCTTCTTGCAGAAGCTGTGGCCGTGCGCGGCGGGCGGCTGTTCCTGCGGGCCCGCCACCGACGCCATTATTTCTCCGAGCCACCGTTCACGCCAGATTTTCACCGTGAACACGCACTTGCAGCCGCTCGACGACGCATATTACATGTCTATGTGATCTCGAAACCGTACGCGTACATGTCGCTGCTGCCTTTCCGTGTCTCTGACAGCCACACTTACGTGCCTAAGGCGCATTTCTCGACCGAGTCTCCCGTACACAGCTGACCATTACTGACGAACGACGGGTGCGCAAGTGCGGGACGTCCGGACGCGAGACGTCGGTCGGTTGCGAGTGCGTCGTGGCGCGTGCTCCTCGCCCATCTGAGCCTCGGGCTAAGAGCGCTATCTAGCGATCTGCTGTAGAAACGAGCATATTGCAAACTGTAATCGAGTTAAATGAAGCTGGGGAAGACAACGCCATCTAGTGAGTGGTAGTTGAAACAAGTCCTATCAGGCTAACAAGACGAATCCAGCAAAATTGCAAAAAAAATATCAATTTGTAGCTAATTAGTTGCCAATTAGCTGCCAAAACAACGATTTTGTTGCTCGTGCCTATCCTTAGAAATCGCAAATGATGCAAATGCAAATTTGAAACTTTTTATTCCAAGGAAAACCAGTTTCAAGATAGCAAGAGGAAATGAAAAAAAGAATTTAAAATCGGCCGATTGGTTTCAATTATTTTGTTGCTGATATTCAAGGTTTATTTGAGAATACTCCTGATGAGCAACAAATTTGAAACAGTTCATTCTGAGGAAAACCAGTTTCAAGATAGCAAGAACGAGGAAAATGAAGGAAACAATTAGAAAATGGGTTGATCGGTTTCAACTATTTTGTTGCTGTTACTCAAGGTGTATTCAAGTTTACTTTTCGTGAGCAACAAATTTAGAACATCTTTGCTTCCAGGAAAATACAGTTTCAAGATAGCAAGATCATAAAAAATAAAAAATAAATTATTTAAAATTTTTCGCTGTATCCAAGGTTAAGCAACTAAATAGCAAATAAATATTCTGTAAAGATCAAAGGGAAAGTATATAATTTATTGAGTTACTTTGCTACCTTGATATTACGATAGCATTATTTGCGATTTCTAGGGATCGGCACGGGCAACAAAATCGTTGTTTTGGCAAATAATTGGCTACAAATTGATATATATTTTTTTACAATTTTGCTGGATTCGCCTTGCTAGCCTGATAGGGCTGTTGAAACAGGCCCACGGACGCATAGACCTTACCATCACAATTTTTTTGTGCGCATGCTTCAGCCATATTTTTCGTACTGTTTTTTGTAAACAACCATGTTAAAGAGCCCGCAACTCATGTTCTAAAAATAATTATAACAGAAATTGAAGTTTATTAATTGTAAAAAAAGTGAAAAAAAGTAGTAAGTCGAAATAACCAGAAAACAATTTTTATACTCCATTATAATTATGTTATCTGTACGAAAAGGAACATGTAATATGGAGTGTGTAAAAGTAATATACGATACAAATCATTCAAAACGAACACATACCTACTATTTAATACATTTTCCAAAGCCTTGTCTTGAATATCGCAAAAAAATAATCAAATCATCAAGCAAATTACATATTTAAACAGGTGCGAAATGTGAATTATTCTTTATTGCATTTTTGACTGTAAATTTCATATATATTATGTTGTATTAAAAACTTCCCTCTGATAAAAATTACTAATCATATACAATTCAGTATTTACATATTTGTCTAATTAATAATGTCATATATACACCCTCAAAATGTTAATGGCTTGATTTATTTATTACTTCCATAAGTAACTCTTGTTAACTGAAATATATTTTCAATTACATCGAATAAATCGACATTATTAATAAGAATAAAACTGTAAATACTATTTTTTTATGTTTTTTGATAGTTCACAAATGCTGATACCTAACCTTTCAATCAGCTAACTTTTTTCCTTTTTGCGGACGCCCATGACGTTTTAACCACCTTTTTAATTGAATTGATGGATGTTGCCGTTACGACGTGGGAGGAGATCATGACGAAAAGAAAAATGAAAATTTCTGTTTTTTTGAAAATGTCCATATAGGACGAAACTGCAGTAACGTTAGTTACAAATAAAAGTGGTAAAAAACATAGAAATTTGCATTTCTCTTTTCACCTTTTTATTTGTTCATAATTATGAGTCTCAACTGAATTGTGAAGCACCAATATTTTATTTGTTTGTAGAGATAATATTCCTTGCCCAGCCATTGTTGATTAAAACAGTAGGAATGTTTTGAATTACCGCCATTTCATTATGACAGTTACGCTTGCGCTCGTCTTTTGATGAAAAGGCCAATTGGAAATTGTGATGTATCATCATTGTCTAAGGATTCTTAGGCAATAGAGTCGTCATTGTCTTAGACAATTATATCGTATAAAAGAGGGCGCTACCTAGTAACCGGGGGCTAAGGCTAGGGCTACCATTGTCTAAAGATTTAATAGATACTGGCGCTACCTTTGTATATAGACTATGCCTATATACAAAGGTGCTACAGCTAGAAACTGTAGTTCAAGTGACTTGAAAAAGAGGGTCGCCATCTACCGATCAGAAGATGAAGCAAGCAGAGAAGTGCACTGAAAATTATATTGGCAATAGAGGAAAGGAGGGCGTCATCTAGCATCGGAATATAAACAGACACACGGATGCATTAAAAACCGTGGTCGCTTCTGCTAGAAGCGGGAGACTACACAGCTGACCCATCCTCTAATGGCTGACCGTTACTGACGAATGAAGGAGGCGCAAGTGCGGGAAATCCGGAAGCGAGACGTCGTGTTCCTGGTCCATCCGAGCCCTAGTGAGCTGGAGTAATAACAAGCATGTTGCTAACTGTAATAGAGTCAACTGAAATTTGAGGAACACGACGCCATCTAGAGGCCAACAGTTGAAACAAACACATGGACGAATCAACTGAAATAAAGCGCCATCTAGCGACCGGAAGCAGAGGCTTGCGCCTCCGCTGCAATCTAGTTCAGCCACCAGCTGACTCAAAAAGAGCCGCTACCTGTCGATCGGAAATGAAGCAGGCACACGAGAATATTTAAAATTACAATCACACCAAATAGCATCGAAATGAAATAGACGCATGGATGCACTGAAAACTGGTTGGTATGCTGAAAGCTGAAGGCCAATTGACAGGATATTTTACACGGTTCAAAAATTTTGTTGGGAAATCTGTGGGATTTTACCAATCAGATTCCAAGATGAATACTAGTCACTGATACGTTTGTGCTTTTTTTTCTGATTAACTCGGTCGTTACAACTCACGATAACCAAATATTTCACTTCCACACTAAATACATACAGAAGATAATTTCAAAAAAATTAATTATCACGTACCTACTGTTTTTTTTGTTTTTATAATTTGTATCTACATTATTGCATATTTCATAGTGCTTGTCTATTCCTGATGATTGTGTTGAATGTTTGATTAGATTCGAAAGAAAAACAACTATGCATGGTTATTTTTATTATAACATTAGAGTACAAAAAGCAATAATAGACAGGAGAAATACTGATAAACAATAAATAGGCATATGAGCAAACACAAAGCATATTCAAAGAGAATACAGCAAAATGTTGGAGATAAAATTTGAAATATGAAAACAAGTTGAGCAAAATGTTTTTTGTAAGCTTGATTCAGCGATGTTTAGGCATGTTAAAATTCAATTTAAATTCATAGAAAAAGAAATTAGTATAATTTAATAGTTCAATACGACAATTTTACGGGAAAGGAAGGTTTCTCGGCTTTCTAGTTCTACGTCTTCATATAAAAATGTGGCAATATTCCAAAAGCAAATAGTTTCAGAATAAACTCCACAAAGATGTGTAGATCATGCAATTCAGACAATTTTGCGTCTGAAAGTTACTTCTTTATATGATCTATACATCTATTTATCGAGTTTCTGCTTCCTTCCTTTCTTTGGAAGATTTCTTTTTTTATTTGTATCAAAATGGTGAAGTAGAAAGTCAAAACCTTTCCCAGAACTTATTCCCTTCTAAAAATATATATCTTCCAATTTGAACCACATAAGACTACCTATATTTCTCACTAAGTTTGGCTTCTACTCAAATTATTATTCTAATAAAGATTATGCTCCTCAGGTTTATAATGCTGCAAAAAGCAACTGCAGTTTTCAGTCTAGTTGCAGTTTTTCTAAGATTATAGCAAACTGTTCCACTATCCAAGACATTACTTGATACATCATTAGGTTTCTTCAGATTGTTTTTTTGTACCTAAACCAATTATTTAGAGAAGTGATTATATTTGATATCGAGATTGTTAGTACCAAATTAAGTTGAAAATAATACTCTACACAATGTCGTATTTCTATGGACACCCATTCTCTTATTTTTCTTTCTATTATAAAACCTCCCTTAATATTTAAAGTTATTGACGATGAATTTTAATTTTTTCTTTAGTAAAAGTTGCATTATCAAAACAAGAAACCTATTAATTTCATCAATTAAACAGTAAAATCATTCACCTAGCAAATTATCACTGATAATAGAATTTACATTTTTATGCAGACACAAATCACTTGGCAATTGATGATCAAGACAAAAATAAAAACAAAAAAATCGACCATTTGCCTATAAAAAGCTGTTAGCTCCATTTTAGTCACACTTAACATTGGAAGAAAAAAACATCAATTGATTTATAAACATTCATATTTTCCACTGATTGAAAGATTTCATTGCATCTTTCGAACACATCCATCAAAAAATTTTTAGCATATAGCAGAAAAAAGATTATCTTCACTAGGCACTCAATCATTTCAAATGACCCACATCAAGACAAAACTGAATGATTTGGCAAAAAATTTGATTCTTTTGCCAAGGCAAAAATAACATTATGAACTTTTGGCAGGCACTTTCACAAAAAAAAAAAGATTAAAAGCACTGTGTCGTATTGCAATGTTACTATATTGATTGTTTTGATTTGCAAAGCTTTGATTGCAAAGCAAGAAATAACAAATTTTCAAGAAAATCTCTTGGGCCAACTACCTGATGAACATAAACGCACATTAATGAATGATTTTCACTTGAAAGTTCACAAAACCGCGACATGTTTCGCTGTACAATAGCGTCAGAATGTGACGCCAGAAGAACCGTCACAATACACAATAGCATATTCGGGTGCCACATCGTGACATACGCTATACAACAGCATATTCGGCCGATACAATGTGAAGCTTGAAGATGCGTCACATTGTGATTCACGCTATGAAATAGCATATTCGGGCGTCACATCGTGACACATATACAACAGCACATTCTTCGACTGTTACCATGTGACACCCGAAGATGCGTTATTTCGTTACGCACGGTAAGAAATATCATATTCGGGCGTCACATCGTGACACACGCTATACAACAGCATATTCGTCCGTTACAATGTGACGTCTGAAGATGCGTCACATTGTGACGCACGCTATTAAATAGCATATTCGGGCGTCACATCGTGACACACGCTATACAACAGCATATTCGGCTGTTACAATGTGACACCCGAAGATGCGTCATTTCGTTACGCACGCTATGAAATAGCATATTCGGGCGTCACATCGTGACAGACGCTATACAACAGCATATTCGGCCGATACAATGTGAAGCCTGAAGATGTGTCACATTTTGATTCACGCTATGAAATAGCATATTTGGGCGTCACATCGTGACACACGCTATACAACAGCATATTCGGCCGATACAATGTGAAGCCTGAAGATGCGTCACATTGTGATTCACGCTATGAAATAGCATATTCGGGCGTCACATCGTGTCACATATACAACAGCATATTCTGCCGTTACAATGTGACACCCGAAGATGCGTCATTTCGTTACGCACGCTATGAAATAGCATATTCGGGCGTTACATCGTGACACACGCTATACAACAGCATATTCTGCCGTTACAATGTGACACCCGAAAATGCGGTATTTCGTTACGCACGATATGCAGCATATTCGGGTGACACATCGTGACACACGTTATACAATTATCATATTCGCCCTTTACAATGCGACGCGCGAAGATGCGTCATTTCGTGACGCACGTTATAAAATAGCATATTCGACCGTCACGATGTGACGTCCAAAGATACGATTGTGTAGCGAAGCACATGTCGCGGTTTTGTATAATGTCATGTGCAAATTCGCATTGAATTGTGGTTTTTGTTTAAGATGTTTTCTGCCCCTGAAAATCACTTCAAACAAATAGGAGTTATTTTCTATATGAATTGCTCAACTACACGGTAGTCCATAATACTTATGATCTATTGCTTACAGAGTTAAAAATTTAATACTAGCAGAGATTTCGACTAGTCTTCAAAAAGTTTTCGTGTCCTCTTAACCGAGACCGTGATCATCGAAGAACCCTTGCGGTGTCTCCTCCTAGAACAAACGAGAGCATCAGTCTTTCATATAAATCAACATCAATATGAATGTGGATGGAATGGAAAAAAAATTTCACATACCTATCGGTTATGCCGTTGGAATCCTCGAAAAGTCACTTCTGTATCCACTTTCATATTGACGTGATTTCGACAAGCTTTGGAAAACAACCACCCCGAATCCAGTAAGTAAGGATGCTCAGTTAGGTGATCAGACACCATATTAAAATAGTTGAAAATTTATTGAAAGAACAACGTTGAAAATTGTTTCGTTATGCTTTTAATGTGACGTCTGACCAGGGAGTTAAGAAGAAAAGAAAAAGAAATCAAAAATGCATCTGTATTCTATACACAACCACTACAATTTGGCACACGTCAAAACATTCAGTAAAAAAGTTAACTACCTCTACAAGATTAGTTGAATATTGTATATTTATTTCAAGTAAATGTATCGTGCAGTGTTATACATATATATTAGTTGTACAAAAAGTCAATTTTTATAATTCTTATGTTCGAATTGATATAACATTTCTATCTTACCGTTAAATTGTTTCTATGTATATTGCCTAACATTGACATTGACAATAGAGGTACTTAAAAAAGAAGAGTACAACAGATCATGAAAATATAGTCAGATATCAAAAGTAATTGCACAATATTGTTGGCACGGCAGTATAAAATTGAAAAATTGACACAAACGTGGATGTTTTGAAAATTCGGAATTCAATTTGAGGTTATCACATCAATATAGATAAATGGTAAAATTTCAGGCACAAGTAATACATATATCATGGCAAGAAGTTTGAACACAAAATCGCTGTTCAAACAGAAGATGTCCCAAAGTTGTTACAGCAACCCGATATCCCTCAAAGCTCCTTCAACAGCTTCGTCCTTGGAACAAAATTATAAAAATATATAAATTGTCGATTTCAAAAAAAATTATTATACTTAGTCTTGGCGTGACATATCTCACTTCATTATATTTTCAGTTATACGTCAATGTAACGGGACTTCAAACTTTACATCACCAATATAAAATAGTTACTCTTCAATAACCGAACTAAAAGACCTCAGTTCAAATAATTTTAGTTTTTTTTGCCCGGAATTGATCAAGGTTATTACCTGAAAGTTTCTCTCAATGACTTTGTTTTTGAAATTTTATCCCAGGAAGACGGAAAATCTATTGAAAACGACTCATTGTAGTGATAATAAACAGAAATGAAATAATGATTAATTCAATTATAAGTTCTCCAATAATTAAAAACCGGACATAGAATCTTACAAAAATATAAAAATTGTAGCTGTGGTCTACATGTTTTTACGTCTGACGTTTCGTCTACGACTGCGGTAAAGTTTACCAAAAGCGATGAGGTAACTAGAGCACTTGCCTGAAAACTTTAGACAATGTCTAGCTCATTCGTAGACAAAACATCAGGCATAAAACCCTACAGACCACGGCCAAAAAACCCAGAAAATAGCTTTGATGTAGTATAGCTATTTTTATTGATTGATCTAAAGATATTTGAATTAAATACTTCATGAGAATAAGATCTTCAATCTCTAGAATGAAAAAAAATATCTTGCACATTTTGCGAATCTCACTGCATTTATCTGCATTCTTAGTTCGTCAAATATTACATAGAGATAGGTGTCGTTCTATGATTTATTGAGATTCACTACATTCTATTAGGTTGTTCCAAAAGTTTTGTGCGTACTAATATCATGTGTTTTTGTAGCTCCATATCTCAATAAATATTTAGTCTACTGTGTTGTGCTATATATTGATTGATTCTAGACTTTTGTACTATGTATTGAACCAAAGCGCTGCCAAAAAAGCCCGGTCTGAATGATCGGCAGAAATTATTACGTCTCGAGGTAGTAGAATGCTAATGACGGTTCTGAACCTCTCTCACCACTTGACTTTGAATGGCGTCACACGACCTTGAGCTATGTACACGTCATATGACGAGCTACGAGCACGTCGTATGACCTTGAACATGAGGTTTGGCCTTGAGATCGACAGAAATTGTCACAATTCGAACTATGTTCTCCTTTATTTTTGCGCAACCAAAACGATCCTTTTTGGTGTCGGATCGTCACATGTGATGTAAACTCAATCCTTTACGACAACAGGAGACGTTCCGGACAGTGGTTGAACAAAGATGTGTCATCCAGGCACTTTCTAAAGGCGAAAACACACCAAAAAAAGATAAAGGTTACTGTAGGGTGGTCAGCAGCTGATGTATCTCACTATTACTTTCTGCAATCGGGTCAAATCTTCACAGCAGAGTCCTATTGTGGGAGAATCGATGAAATCTACCGAAAATTGCGTCAGCAGTCAAGAGAAGAGGTCCGATCCTGCTCCACGACAACGCCTGTCGGCACGTGTCACAAATAACCGTCCGAAAAGTAAACCAATTCTCACTCGCCATACTCCCCATACTGTCGCCAACCGACTACAATCTTTTCAAGCACTTCGATAACTTTCTCTCCAGTAGAACCTTCGCCAATCGTCGACTTCCTCGAATCCCGAGCACGCAATTTTTATACTGTGTTACATTGACGCTTACTTCGAATAAATTGAGTAAGTATCCAGTAAAGTAGACTAAAAAAACGGGCAAAGCTTTTGAAACAACCAATAGTAAGAGTCGAAATATTAAAAAACAAAGATATCTGATGAGAAAGCTCGTAAAACACTGCCAACAGTAGGTTTAAAAAATGTGTTCAATGATATATCATCCTTAGAATTGGCACCGATATTTCAAAAGCTTTCTGATTCATTGAGAGTTTTATCTTCATATTCCGCAAACAGTACAAAAACATAAAACCACTGAATACTACCTGGACTGAAAAGTCTCGGGCCTAACACATAGATGGCGCTAGTCTCATTGCATTCACCGCTTTTTCAGTTAGAAGTAACCTTCTGAAGGAAGCTGTTGAAATTTCATGATATCTACTGATACGTTTGTGAGTTATTGTGGTAAGAGTCACACTACTTTTGTTATTTTCAAAACGATGGATGAAAAACAATGGCGCGTTTTGATCTTACACTGCTTCTTGATGGGAAAAATACCGTTCAAGCAAAGCAATGACTTGAAAGAGTGTTATAAGGACTCCGCTCCATCGGAAACAACAATTAAACGTTGGTTTGCTGACTTCAAACGTAGTCGTAGAGACTCCGATGATGCGGAACGACGTCAGAAAATATAAAAGAAAAACACAAAATTGTTTTGAGTTATCAAAAAGTGAAGTTGCGTAAATTAGCTGACATTATGAAGATGTGTTGGCTTTATACTGCATGAGAATTTGACTATGAGAAAGCTCTGTTTGAAGTAGGTGCCGCTTGAGCTCAGTGTTCACCATAAACGATCGACTCGATTATTCTGAGCAATGTTTGTCCATGTTTAAACATAACAAACCGAAATTTTTGCGCCGATGTGTGACAATGGATGAAACATGCATCCATCCCGTGCTAGGAATCACACGTTGAAAGGTAAGACCGCGTTAATCCTTAGCTCGCACAAGTTTCGACTTCCGAGGGTTGTTCGTAGGGTGCGACAGCTGTTTAACGAAAAAACATATTTTGAACAGAAAACAGACACATCCCTTCACCCCGGAATCAAAACGATCAGCTGGAAAGGTTATGACCTCGATATTTTGGGATATGAGAGGTGTAATATTCATCGACTATCTCGAGAAGGGAAATACCATCAACGGTGGATATTATATGTTAGGAATGACACGTTAAAAGGTAGGACCTCGTTAGTCCTTAGCTCGCACAAGTTTCTCAACTTCTGAGAGTTGTCGTTCGTATGGGGGCGGCAGCTGATTAACGGAAAAACAGATTTTAAACAGATTTTTTAAACAGATATATGTCATTATTGGAGCTTTTCAATGTCGAAAGAAGTCGAATGAAGAGGTTATTTCTGAAACTGGGACCTATTTTGGGGCGAAATGTAAACCGTTTTACATACGTGTTATTGAAATGTTAGACTACGCTGGAATGATTGTGTGGCTCTTGATGGAAATTACGTTGATGAATAAAGCGTTTTCTTTCTTAGGTCCGGGACTTTTCAACCCATGTGTTATTAGAATATTATTTCCATTTCACTTCCAAAATAAGCCTGCTGTGACACCAAGTATACATAACACACATCCCAAAGCTTGTGACTTATGTGCAGAAAGCATTTTCATGACTTTTATTACAACTCAAACAAACAAACATTATTTGCAGTGATTCATTTATTACCAATTTGTATACAGGAACAATATACCTACTGGCCTACATAACACAATAAAATAGTTAAATAAAGTTCATCTAACATTCGGAATCAAACGAAAATCAGTCGAATAATACTACTTGGATGGACTTATTTACGTTACAACTTCAAAATATTCAACACCAAGTTATAAAATTACAGTAAACGCAAACAATTTTATGGGTAGACAGGGATTTGTTGTCAATTTGGTTAACATTCCCTTCATTTCTTTTTTGTTAAACTTAGTTTCACATTTCCTTAACTAGTGACTATTTCAAACATCTTGTGAGGTTCTCAAAAAAATTAAAATAAATAATAAAACATTCAAGAAATAACAAAACAAAAAATCTATATGTACATATAAAACAAAATAAGACTGGCAAATGTGTCGATACTGTAAAATATTAAATCGTAAAGCAGTCTTGGCACTTAGAATATCCAACAAACAGCAATTCTTTGCCTTTACCCATTAGTTGTTTATGAAAATGTAATATTCCATCAAAAATTGGCTGAAGATCTATTTCAGTCACAATTTAAAAACGTTACGCCATTTAGATTCCTGCTTAGTGTTTTTTTGGGTATATGACCTGTGGAAAAGGTTATTTAGGTGAAACCTCAAGATCCCTATATAAAGAGAAGAAAGATGGCAGGATGGTGATAGCGGAGTATATTCTAAAATCAACTGGTGATCATGCTATAGAATGAGGTGAAACAAAAATTATCACCAACGAAACTCATTGAAGAAATCAGAAAACTCAAGCAAACCGCATATATTCTTTTAGCAGGTAAAAATGATATTTCGAATAGCTCTGTAGAAACGGATCTGTAGAAACGGATCGATTGCCATTACTGAGAAGAGAGGTTGAAAATGGAAATATAAACTTTGACCGAGGTCTCTAAAAACATGCAGTATATGTATTCATATATACAAAAATATTGACAGCCCCATCCATTTTCATTCTTAAATGAATTTTGTTTGTTAGGCAAATCAATAAATTATATGATAAGACTGCTTCAGATCACAGACATAATACAAGAAATGGTGATCTTCTAAAAATTCCACAGAATCTCATGACAAGCTATAAAAAATCCCCTCAGTATAATGACATTACGTGCTTCAATAAGCTGCCAAATGTAGTAGAAAAAATTACAAGTGACAAAGTATTCCATGATTATGTTAAAACTATGCTTTTAGAAAGATGCCATTACAGTATTGACAATCTCACAAACAATCAAATTCACAGTGGACGTAATTATATTTAGATTGAATTATGTGAATGATGTAAAATGTTCAGGTAATTTGTGGGCATCTATGCTAACTTGTATATGTGTGTATATATGTATGTGTGTATATATATAGACGTCAATCTCCTTCTCTTTTTATCTTTACTAGCTGTAGTACAACTGACTTACCATATATACCCAAGTGTATAAAAATGGTGAATAAATATTATTATTATTATTATTATTATAGACTGTCATCTATGACATCTGGACACCTTGATCTTTTGACAAACGTCAAACGAATGAAAGCTATCCACAATTTGTGGCGAAAGTTTTAAAGTAAATTTCAGGTTTTGAAAACGGAAAAAGATCATTTTCCAAAACTGAGTATAAATATTCAATTTTTTTCAACTGATTTTTTCAATTTATGAATACGACAAGTCACTGACTAATTGGACTTTTCAGTGGTTTATATTACGCAGCAACTTTTACACTTCAGTATATTCCCTAATGATTTAGCTTTGTTTACTTTTCAGGTTGTGGAAGGTTATATACCCGAAAAAACAGTAAGAAGTTTCAAATCCTCCACAAAAAATGTCTTTTGAAGAATATTGCACAAAATAATTTCGATTAAATGCTTAAGACGAACAGAATTCTACTCGGATTGCAAACGGTTTAGAATTGTCAAACAAAACGTAAAGTTTATCGAAATTTAAATAGGTGTAACTCTCTTATTTATGTAATATACCGTACGAGTAGAAATTCACATTACAGCTGCACACTTGAGCAACACACATCCTTGTCCTTGTGTGCAGTTGATGTATCTTTGAATTCTGAAATATTGCTTTCTACCATTTGACACCAAACAAAGAATGATGGATGTTCTTTTGGAGGAGAACGTCGGGAAACACATGTATTGCAATACACAGCTTAATTTGATATAATAGTGGCTGCAAAAATCGATGAAAAAAACTAGAGGTACGTATTCAAAAAAATTAAGTTGATGAAATCTCATGAACGAAACGCCGCATCATCAGATTATGAAAAATATGAAAGAGTATTGAAAGTGAATATGTCAAAAACAACCACTGATATTCTCCATCTGAAAAGAGATTATTCTAGTTCCTCAAACCGAAACAGGAAACTGTCGTCCAAGAATATATATCATCACCCTATTTGGTCTGAACATATACTTTCCACGAAATCAAGTACAGAATAAAATCAATTTCTCACAAGGAACTCCGATTTTCGTTTTGAACAAATTTAAATTCAATTCAATACCATTATATGAAAGTTTGTTAAAAAAATTCAACTATAATAAAGAATTACATGAAGAACTGACTGACTCTATATCGAATTTCAGGACAGCTGATGAGTGTGCTAGATAAGTATTGACAATTTCCTACATGGACTCTGCCACCTATTGGGGCACCGAAATCTTGAGTCAATAAAACAGAAAAATATACCTGGGAACAAACATGGAAACAACATTTATAAAAAAATTGTCTGCTTTAACAGAACACCTGGACAAAATGAGGCTATATAATGGAGACCTTAGCTGCAAGGCCCATGAATGCAAAGGGACAGAAAGAGCTGATAATATCTTAGACCACTGGATCTCCGGAAGCAAATGAGTCAGGAAGCTATAACCGGTTTATAAATACGAGTAAGACAGGAAGGAAGATTGTTGAATTAGGGGCTATGAATAGATGGGACAAAAAAATAGTGTTATCTATAGACTTGGAAGAAATTGATAGGTTGAACAACTCCAAAAATGTTATTGAAAACTTTGATATTTTTCAATATAAGAATTATGTTAGACCTCATATAAAAGTATCATAAGTTTCAACTGAAATGTTTGTAAAATGATACTGTTACAGTTTACGTAAATTAGACAAAGCTGGTATTTCAATCTCAAAAATATTCACCACATTCAGTTGTGACATTGTATCTTTAAAAAGTAAGTCACATTTCTCAAGCAAAAAGCTTGAATCAAATAAATATAACTATTCAATCAAAATTTGATTTTTAGTAAGGCATTCTCACAAGTCACTTTTAGAAAATAACTATTCTCTGTGACTTCTGGCTGTATCACATGCATTTTTTTTTTAATTTTCAGACTCTACTATAAATAATGCCTTGATTATATACAAATCATAACTTTGGTAATGTAATACTACATTGACCTTACACCCTCGCAACATTGGACAGAAACAACAAAGAAAATATTGTTTGCTGGATATTCATTTAACAAACAAGGGGCACCAATCAATAGGAATTGCATCAAAATCAATAAAAGTTGAAAATAAAGTCATTATAAGTGATTTTAAAGTTCCGATTTCAGTGATGACGTTTTCTTATATTAAAAGGGTTGAAACGCCAAAAATAAATTTTTCTGCAACACACCCTCAAATTGTTTTCTTTCGAAAATTATATGTGCTATCAGTAAATGACGATTTCCATTAGATAAATGCCATATAGCAAATAATTATTCAGGTATTATTGATTGCCAGATTTAATTAAGTATTATTATTACTCTTTATTAGCAAAAATGCTCCTCATAGTAGTCAGTCACTTATAAGATACAAAACAAAAATATAAACATAGAGACAAGTCACATTTTGAAAACAACAAACTAGAAAACAAGACGAATTATTGATGACTATTACTTGAAATATATTCACTTTATATATGACTTGGCAAATTATTAAATTCAATCAGGCCAGAACTATACGAGTCACAATCTATATGTTCTCTGTTGATATAAAAATTTCCTATTCTACTTGTGTAGGTTAACTGATCACTCAGATAATTTGGCAACACATTATGTTTAATATATATATATATATATATATATATATATATATATATATATATATATAACTCAAAGATGACTGACTGACTGAAATAGTGATCAATCAACAAACAGCCCAAACCACTGGATGAATCGAGCTGAAATTTGGCATTCAGGTAGATGTTATGACGTAGGCATCCGCTAAGAAAGTATTTTGATCAATTTTACCCCCAAGTGGACATAATAGGGGATGAAAGTTTGTATGCAACTTCGTTAATTTTAAACCGATCGGGCTGAGACTTCGCATGCATAAAGCTACTATGACCTAGGTATCCCATAAGGAAGGATTTTGATAAATTC